>JASDQU010437021.1:10626-31972 GCA_032191745.1 Picea mariana | reverse complement strand
TTTTCTCATTTTTAGCGCCTCTACTCTGTCAACAACAACATCATCCATCACCATCGGCTTTTTCTTGCATCAGAAATGGTTCTTTCTCCATGAGGTAATGAATTTGGTTATCATGGTATGTGTCACTTTGATCCTCAAAACCTTTGAATATGTGCATTTAATTCCTTTTGTTTCTAACGAATGCTTGGATCTTATACTTGCCCACTTGACCATGTCTGGGGGGAATGACATGATGCCCTAGTAATCCCGTGTCCATTAGTTTTGGTTTTCCACTGGGGGGATTTCTGAAAAGCCATCGTCTGCTCCTGTCATAGAACCACTTTTTCATATTTCTTCCCGTTCATCTATCCCATTACACTTGTCCGGGCATTGGGTTGACCTATTTTCAGGATTGTACCTTATCTCATGGGAAGAAGGGTCTAAAGGCCCAGAAGGTAAAAGAAAGCTGGAAAAAGATAAAGGCCTAAAATAAACCTCAATATGCTTCGCCCAGGGATCCCCGAGAAACAAATAAAAGGCTTCTCAACAAGAAATAAGAGGGACTCGTAAAAAAATAATAATAAAACAAGACCTAGTCAGGGGATAGGGGGTCTCATCACGAGCCAGCCTATTAGGTCCATGGGTACCTAGAAGTATGACATTACAACCATATGGTTACCACGCTAGGGCAGTGACTCTTGGCTGCATGGCCAAGAGAAAGGGGGTCTCATCATGATCCAACCTTCTCATTTATGTGAAAGTACTTGTGGGTAATGCTGCCACCACTAGTCACCACACCAGGACAGTGTCCCCTAAATAGATCCTTGAAGAAAAAGCAATAAGAATAAAGAATAAAAGGCATGAATTGGGCTTGGAAAAACTTGCATCCAGGACAAGTGCAGCTCGCCTTCTACAAAGGAACCCACAGGTAAAAATTTTAATTCCCTTGCTCTCACTCCACCCATTTTCTTGGACATCCCTTATCCACATCACCCACTTACATGGCTCAAATGAAGTCTCTTCCGAAAAATTTCCTCTTCCAGTGGACACTAGCCCAATAGGACGCCCTGTCACTTTCCCCAAACATGTATTGCAGGCTTGTATAATGTCTTCGAGCTTTTAACTGGGTAATAGGGGTTTTATGCACATGTTTAATAATATTGATGATAAGATGTGATTGACATTTCTATTATCCCTGTGACTTATGAGCCCATGGAGGGTGTAGCTATTGATGTGCAAGATCATGTTAGACCAGTACACATGGGGAGATGATCAATTCAGACCTCCATGGGGTTGAAGATCCCACCAGATAGATGATGAGACCCTAACAAGGGGTAGAGACATGACATAGGGGTTTTCACAGGAGAGAAGGAGGATGTCTTGCAGAGGCACCCTGATAGAGATTGACCTAGGGGGATTGTGCCCTTTTCAGTTGAACGTTGGCCTTGGAGGGCCTAGGGAATCACCCTTCATGACCATGATGTCACCTAGTAGCATGGATGTTTTGGGAGACAATTGGGGCAATTTTGTCACATGTGGCAGGTTGGAGAAGCCCAAGGAGGGTTAACATCTTGCTCCAGGATGATGCATTTTTCCTAGAAGGGGATAACATCACCCTAAAAGGGGCATGGCGTCTCTCTTTAGCTTGATTGGGTTTTAATTTTAAGCATTTAATGTAAAACAATATGATTTTTAGTATTTTGGTCTTGTCGGCCTTTTTATGACCTAAAAGTGAAATTAGGTCATGGTACTGTATAAATTGAGGATTTTTAACCTCATTTTTTCATGATCCCTCACTCACTCATTACTGAGGTCTGATGTTTGCGCTATACTTGGTTTTCTTGGCTGAAATTGTGAGGCATACTTATTGAAGGAAGACTATTTTGGACTTATATTGGCTTTTTTGGCATTTATCTTGGTGGAAGGTGTTACAAATAGGGTTTGATACTTGCTTTCTTGGTTAAATGTAAGTAAATTTATGAAAAACTTCTTAATTTAATGGTTGTAGTATTTCTTTTCTTTCTATTATGGTTATAATTTTCTGAATAAACCCTAGGTGATAAGCACACATAGAAGGTCCTTCTCTCATGTCCCCATCAAAGTTTTAGCCATTTTATTTGCTGAAATGAGATAGAGCCTTGCCTTAGCAACACTCTACTCTTTCTAGACCTTCTAGAAGAGGATTTTGACTTGCCATAACAACACTCAAATCTATCTTCTCCCTTTCTAGCCATTTTTTTTTATTTAAAGCTGAGAAGGAGAAAACACATCCAGTCCTAGTTCCCATACACCTTGGTGAGCCGATTTTCGTTAGGGTTTTCCTGGTAAAGCCTTGCCACAACAACACTTTACCTACAAAACCTCTTGTCTTAGTTTTATGCAATATTTTGAGCTAGTCGTTTTCCATTGAGCGAAGGAAGGAGGAGAGAGCATTGAGGCCTAGTTCCCCTACACCAAAGTGAGCCTCTCTCCCCTAGGTTTTTTATCCTTGAGGCCTTTCCATAGCAACACCTCAAGGTCTAACCCTCTTGTACTTATTCATATTATTATCATTTGATCCTCCAACTCTTGCGTCCTCCTGTTGACTCCATATGCCCTAGGAACACACTGATCTCAACCTTAGTGTAATCTCAAAACAAATTCAAATACCTTTGAACAAACCCTAACTATTCTAACCCTATCCTAAGACTAACCCTACTAACCTACTGTTGTCGTCATCTTTTTCTATAAGCAACATTATGCAGCTATTGTTTTACTTTTGAGAAATTCAATGGTAATTTAAGACATCATCTAAATAAAGTGTTAATTGTTACATTGAATGGCAAGTTTCTTTAGTACTTATTGAAGAAGTGATATTGTACATCGTTTTTGTTATATAAACATTGATTTCATCAATATTCATTGCTCAACTGCTTATGTTATCAGATAGTCATTGAACATATGAAGTACTAACCACATGAGTAAGCTTGCATATATGTTTCTCGTTGCTTTGTATCAGGAAGGTACATTCTCTTTTGGTTATACTTATCTTTATTGGTTATTTAGCTGGACTATCTGCTTGGTGGTGACTTGTGAGGGGGGAAGTTTAGATCTTAACCTTCAATCCTTTTCCTTCTCAAAACCCCAGGTCACCGGGGACATCTCCCCTTGGCTTTACCTCCCTAAACAGAAAGAACCTTCCCATCGAGGTGACAGTGGGTGGGATTGGTTCAGTTACTCCAGTTTGAATACTCTTCATCCATTTACTATACTAACTAAAAACTGCACGATAACATGTCACTCCTTATAACTCTTGACTTTGCATGTCGTTCATACCCTCATTTTGTATTAGAATCACATGATATTGTAGTCCTATTATGCACCCTGGCCCTACTTTCATCATTGGTAGGTAACCTTGAACCCAACAGTCGACATTTCATCATTGGTCGTTGACTGGGTGGTTTCCCTTGTGTTCGATGGCAAGATATCTATTCACACATTGGGATTCATGTAGTGTCTTGCATGCCATTATCCTTATTGGTGGTTTCCTCGCCTTTGTCAGCAATTTTCATCATTGGATGATATTCAGAGGGTCTTTTTCGTGTACCACTTGCACTTGGCACACACGAAAGATGCATAGGGTCATTGGTTCATGAACATGTTCTTCGTCCGATTTCCACCAAATCATGAAGCTCCTGCTTTATACCTCATGCTGACTGATGAGAGATGCCTTAATTGTATCCTTTCAGCGGGTCTCCTTCCATGGAATTCAACTCATTTATTCTAGAAATGAGACCTAGAGTCTTATGATTACCTTGAGGCTTGCAGTCATTAGTGGCAGGCTCTCTCACCACCAATAGTTGGGAATACATCAATGTCTCCTTATCGATGGATTATTCAGGTGTTCGACACTGGATCCTTTATTCACACTTGTAAGAATGTACTCGGTGTCTTGATACCTACTTTCATTAATGGTAGGTTGTCTCGCGTTTGTTAATGGTATACATCAATGACTGGTATTCAAACGATGTCTCATTGTGTTCGACCTCAACTCCTTTATTCACATGATGCAGACTTTCACCCTTGGTAGATTGTGTAGAAGAATTGAATACATTACTATGTGGCCACAAATTTCCTGAGCGGTTGCTTCCTTTTCATTGGACCAATACCTATATGACTTCAATGATCATGGGAGATCAGATTGTACTCCATTGTATACAAATATCTTCAGATTGGTTTTGAGACTGGTTCTACTGGGCCTTGTTCGTGACTATGACAACTTTTGGCATGTAACCACATTTGTATTTTCATATTCATGGCCACATACACATTTTTGGTATATTTTCACATGGATCTGCAGTGTAATTATATTGGCAGCCATGTATGCAAAGTCATTGCAGAATGTAATGAGAAACTAGTTCTTCGAGTTGGTTCCCCCATCACTCCACTAATGGGTTGCTTATAATGTATTTCAGCCATCATAGATACTCCTATGACCTCACACATTAGGGGCATCTGTTATAGCAAGATTTGCCTCACCCTATGCAATATTGCCCAGAAGGCCTTTTTCCATTTCCCCATGCAGACTTATCATCCCTGTTTGTAAAATCCAGATCCAAAAAAAAATATTTTTCCACATGTACGCATCTTGCACACTATAAAGCATGCGTATACATAGGCTGCTCCACTATAGCCCACATACATCGGTATTTGTGATAGAAAATGAAATTTAATGTCTGGTTTCCATGTCACGATAGGAGATCTATGATCCTTGGCCTTCCATATACTGGAAACATTCCGACTCAACCCTTCAGTTCTATTTTGAAGGCTATAAATGGGCCAATTACGAGCTATGGAAAGAGGAGAAAGAATTCAAGTTTGAGAGAAAAGTTACTTTGGAGGAATTATTTACTTCATATTGAGTCTGCATCCCTTTTTCCTTTAATTCTGAACACAGTGTTCATCCCCCAATCTTTTCCCTTATTGATCGAGAATCTCATTGTTTCTCTCTTATGAGCTTGCCTTTGGTGGATGATTGAAGTGGTGGAGGCCCAGTTGGAAGGAACTTAGTTTCTAGGTTCCAAACCGTGCCGACACGGAAGTCTATAACATTTTCACTTATCTTGATCATATATTAATAGAAATACTCTTTTCTCATCCAATTGATATCTTGCAAATATTTGAATTGTTATTCCATGGGCGTATTTGTCATGTTTATTAATGGATTATGCTATTGGATATGATAACATTATATAATATCATCATATGCTTGCTTTGCTTGGTTGTTGAGGGCTAGTTGCAGGTATATCACTTTGGGTCAAGTGCTCAATGGTGGAATTCATCGAACGTCTGGATGAGGTAGGATTTTATCTTGTCTTGCTAGCATATTTTTTTTCATAGCATACTTGAGAAGAGAGTTGATTTATGAAGTCATTTCCGTCTGTTGTGGTTCACCCTAGACATAGAGAGATTTTCCTCGTAACAGTCATCACATATCTTCTTAGAGACAAGCTACCACCATTCTAGTGAGTTCTTTCACTCTGTATTTTTATAGTTTCTGTACATTTCGTTCATTAATAAAAATTGTGCATTATCGTATCTCTGTGTTTATTGCAATATCTTTGTATATTTTCTTGTTATATATATTCCTTCATTTCGTTCTCAAAATAATATGAATCGGTGGTATCAGAGCGGGTTTCTCCTTGTCGTTTCTTAGTGCATGTCCATGACGAGGTTAGAGTATAGAGAGTTGGGTCTCGAGCTATTTTCTCTTGAAGACAACCAATCTTTCCATCCAAACTAACTTCCCATGGCGGAGGAAAATAGATATGCGGGAGCATAATATTCTATTCAATTGTTGCTAAAGGAAGCCCTCATGTGACAAAGGGATGAAATGATGGACAATTTTTCCCAAATGCTTCAATGACTATCGACAACAACATATGCATCTTCATCAAGAAACCACTTTGGAAGTGTCTCCCATTTCAAGGTACAAGTTATTTTTGATATTCTTGTGTTTGAAGGTCAGATAGATGTGAATGTTTGGAAAAGTGGTTAAATTTGCTAGAAGGTTATTTCTTTGTCCACAATTTTTCTGATCGATAAAAGATCAACTTTTCACTCCTTAAGGTTGTCCCCCATGTCAAATATTGGTGGGAAACTTACTGTGATCAAAACTCCATAAAGGAGTCTGGAATGTTTGAGGCCGAACCCACTTGGGATATTTTTGTGCATGTCATCAAGGAACAATATTACCCCGTTGGAAACTATGATGAACAGTACATGAGATGGACTAGACTTCATCAAGAGAGGGTCCAAACAGTGTCAAATTTCATAAATACCTTCCATACCTTGCGCACTAAGTTGGGTATCAAAGACTCAAAGTGGCATCTGGTTCTAAAATACTGTGGGGATCTACACATGTACATCCAAATAAAAATGGATTTTCTATACATCTCATCATTGGGAGTCGCTTATTGATACATTGTCAAAATTGAATAGAAATTTAAGCAACAGAACAAGGGGGAGTTCAAGTTTGAAAATTTGTAACAACTAAAGTATGGTAAATGAAACCCTAACTTAGAGAACAAAAAACCTCAAGAAAACTAGTCCAAGCCACAGGAAAATAAGGGCACTAAGAAGGCAAAGAAGGACACTGGAAAATGGTGCAAATTCCACAAAAACGCTTGGCACAACACCGATGAATGTTGCTCAAAACAATCATTGGTTTCTCATCTAAAAAAAAAGAGTTGAACCCTAACTCAGAATATGATTCAGAAAATAATAAAATGAGACAGATCATTGATGCATAATCCATTTCTATTGTCGCGACCACAAAAATCCAACCAGAAGAACTAGAGGATGCCGAGGAGGGGGAGTTCCTCTTCCATTCATAGATTTGGTTGCAGGGGACCCCGCTACATTTTATTGTTGATAGAGGAAGCCAGAAGAACCTCATATCAGTAGAGGTTGTAAAGCAGTTGGGATTGTCGATAACACCACACCCACAACCATACAATATCGAGTGGCTTCACTAGGTTTGAGATCTTCGCATTAGCCAACAATGCCTCCATTCCTACGAAATCAAGCCCTTCAAGCATGAGGTACTGTGTGATGTTTCCCAACTGGAAGTTTGTGATGTTTCCCAAATTTAATTTTGTGATGTTATTTTAGGCCAACCACATATGTGGAAGCGTCATGTTGGTTACAAGTCTCAATGTCGTAGTGTCATTGTTACTCTAGGGGATCAAATCTATAGGGTACCAAAATTAGCTCCAACTATTTTCCCCCAAAACAGTGTTGCAAATTAGTTCTCATACAAAAACGTTTAGCTTCTTAACAATCTGGTCAAAAGGAAAATAAAAGGACACACAACCACTGCAGCCTCGACACGAGACCTTTCTATCCAACAATAAAAGATTGACATGATTATAAGAGCACAAAGATATTCTTATTGCACCTACGAGGGTGCCTCTAGATTGCCCAATCAAGAAAATTCATAACAGATCCCTTCATACTCTTCATGTTGCATTTTCAATGAAATAGTCCTCCCACACTCAGGAAGATCATGCAACTAGATTGGTTGAATGGATCCAACCCCTCTAGCAATAGGTTCATGACAGCCTTCAACAAGCTAAGCAAGCCAACTTCTTCAACAAGGAAAACAACTCGCCAAGGTTCAAATTCAACAAAAGCTTCCCCAGAAACATGATACAATGGATACCATTGCTTCCTGAGGAGGGAGGAATGATCTAGGTGGATATTGATGGCCACCCAACTATTCCACTAGCTTGAAATTGTTAGGGACCTAACCTCCCTAACCCCTCACATAGGTAGAATAATAAATTTTCCATGTAATAAAGGCCAATATTAATAAGGCCTAATAATAAGGAAGAATAAGTCAAATGTAATAATACCTAATAAAATATTTCACTTCTAGAATATCTTCCTCTAGAATGTTCTTTTGGGTAGACATATTTAGTATAAATAGGAGTTGAGGGCATGAGAAGTTTGTGTCTTGAGAATTATTGTAATAGAGCATTGCTCTACTGGAGTTTTCCCCCTTGAAGATGTTATCAAATATATTTGTCAAGGGGAGAAGGTTTTCCAAGTTCACGGTCTACACAAGAAGCACCAAAGCGCATCATTCAGAGTAGTCCATTTCGAGCTAGAAATTCAAGCTAACAGGCAAGATCAAATTCAATGGTGGAGATCCATCAAGCGAATCGATCGACGACGTGCATTATTTTGGAAGGTTAAAAGTGCGCAAGGTATAGCACCATAGCAAAAGGTCCAAACTCCTGAAACCTGAAATCAATAGGTGCCGTTCGATTCAATGGGGCACGTGGCAGTAGATAAGAAAATTCAGGGTTTCATGAATCGGAGTTTCGTTGGGAGAAATGCACAAGTTTCGTGCAGAGAGAACTCCCGAAACGCGAAATCATGAAGCGCTTGAAGAGTGGGCCCAGGGTCACGGCCCGAGGGCATATGGAAGATGGGTCCAAGAGGAAAGGTGGGTGCCAACAACGTAGATCCGGCCAAGGGGGAGTTCCAAGGAAGAAATCATGGTCATCGGATGCATAACAGATCAGACCGTCGATCTGAGAGAGTCCTTTTCACAATATCAGGTATTGAGAGTTTCTAGTCATGCGATGTGAAAATCCCCAAAATGTAAAATTGTGAAATGCCCAGGAGTTGGGCCCATGCTCATGGCCCGAGGTCTCATGCAGGAAAATGTAGGGCTCACGTAAGTTGCGCCAAAGGACGAAGGCGCTTATATTGATCACACAAGAATATCTACATGGCCTCGAGACATTGGGATTGACTCGAAGAAGTTGTGGGCTCTGCCTGGAGCATTCATGGGTGTCAGGCCTCTTCCTGATCTTGTTGAAGATAGTTGTTAATGAAGGTGGGGGAGGTGGTTGAAACCTCACCTCACCCCATAAATGGAAAGCATGGAGGAGACGAACATGGAAAACAGAGTTGTTAGCCCGTGGTACCCCTACGGGCGATTTTTCCTACAAAGCCCATACTGATCTGAGCTTGCGTATGACAGAAGAATGCATGTGAAGAATGACAAAAGAAGGTGCATACACTAAGCCTTGAACGCAACATCATGGAAGCTCGATCATGCCTCTGCTGTTGTTTACGAAATATTTGAGTATATGTATGGAGTTCTGTCATTTTGTGAGGGTCGATGGTTGATTTAGGCTCCCTTATTGTAATATTTTGATGAAGAACACTGGTTCTCTGGTTATGTAACTTGATTTGAGACTTCTTGATTAATCTAAGTCAGCTTTCTTCTTCCATCTTATTTTCCTCTGATACTGAGAGAGTTCATGATTGATTGATTCACATGGATTGTTGTAATTGTATAATGATGAATGTTTGATTGTAGTGTTGTTATAATGTATTTCAGTTTCCTTGAAAATTTGAATTCAAGAGGATCTTGTGTTTGAGTTTTTTCCTCCTTAGGCTACTGGAAAACATGATGTCCATAGCATACCTCTACACTTTCTCACCAAAGTATTCCTCCTATTCAAGTTTACTCCAACTTATTGACTGGAGTTGATACAAGACCTCAATTGCTTGTGCATGCTAGCCCAGATTTTCTGAGTTAGAATGTTATTATCTCAAGTCTTATCCATTTGAACCCCTTAAAAATCATTTACATTTACTGTATAAATTGATGGGTACTGGGCTTATCCTCATTACAGTCTGAGGGTGATTCCTAGTGCTAACATAAAATGCATCATTGCCAAGGACGGATTTGAGCAGATTGAAGAGCTCCTTGGGAAGAATGACATAGATCCAACTCTTGATGGTAGACAAGAGAGGGATACAAAAATTGACTGTAATCATCTACCTGGTGACTCCACATTAGAGACTCCATGGGGGAGGTTCCTATTGACAAAAATATGAAGGGAATGACTAGGTATCATCTTATGAGCTTTCTTTGTGAACTTTTGTTGTTCTTTATCAACTCATTTTTGTTTTTCCCTTCACATATTAAGAGGATCATATTTTTCTTTGTTTATTCGGTTGATCACCAACCTTCCTTTATATATCCATCCTTGGAAGAAGAAGACCTGGCTTCTGCTTGTGTTGTAGATGCTAATATTATATCCTCAAATAAGCCTACTCATAAAGATGAGCTTCATATTAAAACTCATCCTGAACTCAATCACCCTTACAGCCCTGGGAAGGTTGAAACTGATCCACAGACTCCTCAAATATCATCACATCCTATTGTTACTATTGAGTCTTGCAATCAGTGTGTTAAGCCTCATATTCAACCCACTAGTTTTCAAACTAGAATCAGAGACAAGTTGTTTAAACCTTTAAATCTTACATATCATCTTCATCCTTATCCTCTTGATTTCTTTAAGTACTTTCCTCATTTTTCTAGACAAGATCATGTTATAGCTGAGAGGCATATGGAGGCTTTCAATAATTTTATTGATTAGTTTGAGATAGTTCATGAGGATGTTACCATGAGTTTTTTTTCCAAATTGTTGTTAGGAGATGTTTCTATATGGTTTAAGGGTTTTGGGGCTAACTCCATTGGTTCTTGAGTTGAGCTATACAATTATTTTTTAAAGTGGTGGGGTGAGAACAAGTCCCTTTATCAGTACTGGGATGATTTTAATGCCTTGAGGAGAGGGGAAGAGGAAGCCTTGGTTTCCTTCAACAGGAGGTTTTATAGTGTTTATCATAGTATGCCTGTAGAGATCAGACCCACAAAGAATGCTACCATGGTGTACTATGTCATGGATCAACATTCAGAGCTTGTCCTTCTCCTGAGAGAAAGGAAATTTGCATCTTTATCACAATTATTCATGGATGCTGAGGAAGTAGAGGAGAACCTCTGAGCTTGTGGTAGGATTCAAAGTTAGTATCATCTCAACTTTGAACGTAAGGCAATTTTTACCTGTTGTCCCTATGAAGAAAAGATTGTCGACAATTTTGTCTTCGACATAGGTATCCATGAGCAACCCTGTCTTGATGAAAATCATGTGTATGAACAACTAGAAGCAACAATTACTACTATTCCTGAAATTGATATTTTTAACAGTTATATTCTTGATGAAATTATTGTTTTAAAGGTTGATCATAGACATGAAAGGAAACCCATTTTTGATGGATATTCTAGTGATGATGAGAGGAAATCTTATCTTATATTTGATCACTATGAAGACAGTAAGGATGATGCAAAATTTGGCCTTGTCACATAATACATAACCCGAGAGTTTGACCAAAAGAAACCCTTAGTTGAGGCATGTGAAGAGATCGTTTATACACAGCCAGAAGTAAATCAACAGTGATCATTGGATCAACAGCCTCCTATGTCCATCCTTCTTCCACTTGTACCTACAATTCACAACAAGCATCTTTTTGACCCACAGATGCCTATGGTTGTCATTCAATCAAGTGTGCATGTAGAGGTCATCAAGCCAACTATCAATAACTTTGAAACAATGAAGGTAACCTTTCATAAGTTAATCATGCGCTGCCTTCAGTTTCATGACCCTATCGATGAGTACATAAAGTTACACTTTTCAAATGCTTTGGAGCATGCAGGATTGATCTTTGTATCAACATTTGAAGGTAATATGTGTGATCATAAGAATGAAATTAGTCAATTGTCATTCTTTCCTCGTCTTTTATGGATAATTTGCAGTGAAGCGGAGGATTCAAATATCAAACAGTTTGAATGGCTATGGTGTAGGAAGTTTGATTTCACCTATCATTTTGTAAAAGTCAGTTAACTTAGGTTTTGTACATAAATAAGCTCCCTCATGAGTAGGTGTGCTTGCTTTAATTTTTAGAATAGTGTATGTGTCGACCTGTTTTCTTCGGTATGATGTTTCAGAGAATGACTCCATAACCCAAAGCAAAGGCATTGGATCTGCATGTTCTTGGCAACTCGTAGGGAGCATGACATCCCCTGTGGAGCCAATTGTTATCACATATAGTTGTCAAAGGCAACATGTTGTCCAAGTTTGCGGTCTGCACAAGAAGTGTCAAAAAACAACGTTCAGAGTAGTCCATTTCGGGATAGAAATTCAATCTAACAGGCGAGATCAACTTCAGCGGCGGAGATCCATCAGGCGAATCGATCGACAACGTGCATTCTTTCAGAAGGTTAAAAGTGCACAAGGTATAGTGCCATAGAAAAAGGTCCGAACTCCTGAAACCTAAAATCAGCAGGAGCCGTCCAATTCAGCGGGGCACGTGGCAACATATAGGCGAATTTGGGGTTTCGCAAATTGGAGTTTCGTTGGGAGCAATGCACAATTTTCGCGCAACGTGAACTCCCAAAACGCAAAATAATGAAGCACTCGAAGAGTGGGCCCAGGGTCACGGCCCGAGGACATATGGAAGGCGGGTCCAGGATGAAAGGTGGGAACCCACAATGTAGAGCCGACCAAGGTGGAGTTCCGAGGAAGAAATCATGGTCGTCGGATGCATAGCATATCAGACCGTCGATCTGAGAGAGGCCTTTTCGTAATATCAGGTATCGAGAGATTGTAGTCATGTGATGTGAAAACCCATGAAATGAAAAATTGCAAAACACCCAGGAGTTGGGCCCATGGTCATGGCCCGAGGTCGCATGCAGGAAAATGTGGGGCTCAAGTAAGCTATGCCAAAGGATGAAGGTGCTCGTGTCCGTCATAGAAGAAGATATTCATGGCCTTGAGACGTCGTGATTGACTTAAAGAAGTCATGGGCTCCTCCTGGAGCATTCATGAGTGTTGGGCCTCTTCCTGATCTTGTTGAAGATAATTGTTAATGAAAGTGGGGGAGATGGTTGAAACCTCACCTCACCCCATAAATGGAAAGCATGGAGGAGCCAACCGTGGAAAACAAAGATGTAAGCCTATGGAACCCCTACAGGCGGTTTTTCTTGCAAATCCCATACTGATCTGATCTTGTGTATGATAGAAGAATGCATGTGCAGACTGACATAAGAAGATGCAGATGCCAAGCCTTGAATGCAGCGCCATGGAAGCTCAAGAATGCCTATGCTATTATTTACAAAATTTTTGAGTATATGTATGGTGTTCTGTCATTTTGTGAGGGTCGATGGTTGAGCTAGGCTCCCTTATTGTAATATTTTGATGAAGAACATTGGTTCTCTAGTTATGTAACTTGATTTGAGACTTCTTGATTAATCTAAGTTATATTTCTTCTTCCATCTTATTTTCCTCTGATACTGAGAGAGTTCATGATTGACTGATTGACATGGATTGTTGTAACTGTATTATGATGAATGTTTGATTATAGTGTTGTTATAATGTATTTCAGTTTCCTTGAAAATTTGAATTCAAGAGAATCTTGTGTTTGAGTTTTTTCCTCCTTAGGCTGCTGGAATACCTGATTTCCATAGCAAACCTCTACACTTTCTCACCAAATTCTTCCTAATATTCACCTTTACTCCAACTTACTGACTGAAGTTTATACAAGACCTCAATTTCTTGTGCATGCCAACCCAAATTTTCTAAGTTAGAACGTTATTATCTCGATTCTTATCCATTTGACCCCCTTAAAACTCATTTACATTTACTGTATAAACTGAAGGGTACTGGGCTTATCCTCATTACAGTCTGAGGGTGATTCCTATTGCTAACAAGAGAGGCAAGTGAAAATTGTTTCCTATTAATAAAGTAGTTACTATGGTGTTGTGGTTTCATCTATTGTGTTGTTCCGCTATTATTCTCTGCAATATTTCTATTTTTGGGTATTATAATAGATCTGGTACCTTACAAGTAGTATCAGAGCACTTTCCTTGGCAAAAAATTGTGGGTTTATTTTTTCCAGGGTAGATATGTATTATGAAATCTTAAATCTATATAGATATGCCATTGACCGCATAAATCCATGATTAGGGAAGCATACATGCAATAACTACAAGTGGTACTTAAGCGCACATTGTTGGCCACCCTTGTAACCCCTTCGAGTGGTAGTGCATCAGACAACACATGTATACAGATCGAACTAGATATCCCGAATCCCTCTATAGATAAACCAATCGACCACCTGAATGCTATAGTGACACCGAGAACAACACTCGAGAATATACTCTCTAGTACCTGGGTAGTAGGGTAGTACGGCTAAGGGCATGGTCTAGCCTCCCTAGTTGGTTCCTTGATATATTGGGTCAATTACTACTATTGGACCCTGCACATATATTAGAGATATATAGAATAAGGAAAACCATTGTCTATAGAACCATTAATACCCTAACCTTTGGGAAGAAAACAGAAACAAAATAGACAAGATCTGTTGTCGTGCAACTGTGCCTCCTGCATTATGGTTGCAAAATTCCTACACATTCTTCATGTTAAGCATTTGTCCATTTTGTCACTACAGTATTATTCATATTTGAGACCTATCCCATTGGATTCCTCTCTTCACCCTGATCACATTCATACCTATCAGTTTTCATCATTTTTTTCCATGGGCCCGACCCCTTCCTAACACCCCTATTTGGAATTTGTCTATTGGCACAGGGGAAAACCTAGGGTTCAACACTTCAACAATGCACCAACAAAACCCTAACTACCATCCCTTTCAGCAACACCTGTGAAATAGAGGAAGTCTCACCCGAGGTAGAGGCAGGGGGGTTGCAGGACATAGGTGTCTACAACCAAGCTGGGACACATATCTATGATTACAACACTTAGTAGAGCACTTAGACAACAATATGAATTAGTTCATGATTCTCATTCACATCGCATATTAAACCCTTATTACAGAACACTGAAGTAACAATAAATATCAAGCACTTTTAATCACTTAACACATAACATTAGTTCAGATAAAACATTCATTTATCTTTAATACCATTAAGCACTAAGAAATAACATCAAATGCATTCATCATACATTATAAAAATGACACCAAGTAGATAAACAACATAAGTCACATCGCACAAAGCACATCAAAACACAAGATATATGTGGTTCACCCCAGTGTGGGGCTACATCCACCAACTTCTTCTTCTTCTTTATTAGTCTTTGATCTTCTTACATTCACCTGTTCTTGTGAATAAAGCCACATAGCCAAACTCCATAGAGGATAGGAGATCTGCACGCTGCGCACCAGATCCTCCTTCCCAAAATCAAGTCAAGGCATAGAGCCAACTCCTTAGTAGCACATAACCTTACTTTACACAGTTGGTTTGCACAAAGCAACTTACAACCTCTTGTGCTAGGCCAATATTAACACTTACAACATGTTGTGCACATAGCCAACTAGGCTTCTTACATCGCTTAACTACTTATTCATACATTTAAAAATAGGCCTAATCATGGGTAAACCCATGGGACAACATCCCATAACCCATTACATAAACCCTAGTAAACCCTTTGTTGGGTCCACAAGCCTACAAAATAAGTGAGATCCCGTGATATCAACTCCACCTGGGAGCTCCATCTTCGACCAACCTGTTGAAGTCCCAAAAGTGGTCAAACACAACCAATGTTTCCTCACAACTTGGTCAAGGTCCAACAGGCCCCTAACACTCACCTATGACTCCTCCTGAGCCACTAAGATCTAGGCAACGCTGCTTCAAAGGCATCGAGATTAGCTCGAGATGCCTCAAATGGATTCTTCACCAGAGCTTCCTGCTCGATGAACTCCTAAATCATTTTCTCTGTAACAGGCCCTTCCAGGTGCTGTTCCACTATCGTAAACACTTGGTCTAGTTGTGATCCTTGTCCTTCAATATCTTCAAAAATCGTGCAGGCTTCATCCTGCACCGGTTGTAGTCTCTATGTAACTTCCATGACTCTGCTCTGGTTGGTAGTAATCTGCTGCTGGACTGAACACTACTCTTGTGATCTCTTCATTCGCTTGACTGCAGTGAGTAGCTTCATCTGCGCCTGCATGTTGGATTCCTATTGTTGTGCCTCCTACAGCTGTTCTTTCAGTTTCCTCATATCTGGGTATTCTGCGAGGCATTCATAAGTTTGTGCACTTTGATCACTCAACTACTTACATTCTGAGGCAAGGGTCCTGATCCTTCCAACTGCGCTCTTGGCGACTTCCTCCCTCTAATCGTGCAATTATTGCGGAGTGTTTGGCACTACTTGGATCTCTAAATCCATTATCCTTGCTTGAAGTTGTTGAATGGCCTCAACGAGCTTCCCCACTTGAATCTTGGCTGACTCTTGTTCCTCCTATGCCAAGCCCGACATAAAGAGAAGTGATTTAGTCACTGCCTCTTTGACTGCAGTCTGATCTGCAAGTAGCTGGTCTTTTTCTTTTTGTATCTTTGCTTTGTCCTCCTTGAACATCGCCCAAATTTCATCTTTCTCCTTCTTGTAGGTGGTTACGCAATACTGCACAACTCGTAGTTTCTCTAAGACCTCCTCCTTTTCTTGCTTCAATTCTTCTGTATCATGTTCCTTTTCTTCTTGGACTCACTGAAGCTGAGCCTCTGTTGCATCTACTAGTATTCATAATTGGGTGGGCTCATCCCATAATTATGTAACCTTCGACGAAGAAAGCACAGTAGGTATTGCGCGGCTCGAATGGATGGCTTGTTGTATCTCCTTCAACTCCTTTTCGATTCTTTCATACAACATTTCTTGCTTTGCTCCGTATCGTTCGAAGATATCCTCTGAATCATTCTCCATGACTGTGATGATTAGATCAACGTCATCCTTTGTGAGCATGGCCTTCATATTGGGCTTACTGGCGCATGTCTTCTTTCTTGCCGAAGTTTTCTCTGGAGAAGCCTTCCTTTTCTGTGAAGTCTGGGGATCCTGAGGCAATGTAGCTTCACCATCCTCTTGCATGTCTTTGTCATCCCCTCCTTGTCCATTGCCTTGGTCTTCTCCTCCTCCTTCTGGTAAGATGGATCCATATTCTGTAAAGGCGTTGTCCTCCTCATCAATTTATATATGCTAGAATTCTACCTTTTTCTTCTTTTTCTTCACGCTACTATGTCCGACATGCTCAACCTGGGTGACCAAGGGGCTTCCTATGATGTCTACGTCAGAAAGATTTGTACCCTCAACCAGTACAAAGAACTTCGCCGGCCATTCTTTGGTGATCCCCTCCATGTCTTTGTCGATTAGCTTATAATAGGACTGTAACTCCTCCTTACTCTCATCCCTGCACGTAGTTATATAGATAAAGTGTTGATATGCATGGAACTTCACTAGCCATCTGTACTGGTGCAATGTGTTGAATGTCATGCATAGAAATACCTCAATAGCACGCTTTAGTTGCTGGTAGTAGGCATGGAACACAACATTCAAATACCACTGCTTCGACATGTCACTCATATACCACAAGGTAGAGAACCTTGCAGACAAGGGCTCCGATGGTTCAACTTCTGGAAATGTCGCTCCTTTCAACATTTGCCAAGTGACAAATGTGATCAATACAAGTAACCAACTAAAATAGAATTCATACCCATGATCCTGTGCTTCGAGACAGTCTTTATAGAGCTCGTTCGCGAGGTAACTCATCCAGTTCGTTTGCATCCCCTCCACACACTTCCCAACAAGGTCCACTACGAACCTAGTGAGCTGTGTCGGACGATTCTTTCTGACGATATTTCTAGCTATAAGTTGGCAAGCGAGGCACACTATGCCATCCTGGATAGAGGCTACGCTTTCCATTTTCTACATCACCATAATCCTCCTTTATGTGATGTGCCAGGGTGCGATATGAAGTCTTACCTAGGTATAATTTCTAAGGGTCTGGTCCCTACATGCTCAGTCCTATAATCAAGTGGATCAACGTCGGATCCACAGTAATGCACTTGTCGAGCCACAAATATCCTCCATGATAGCACCAAAGAAGGAGTTTAACGCAAGTGTTAATCTCCTGATGTCGGCCAAAGTGAGGAATATTCATTACATTCAGTATCGTGGACTACTCCAACTCCTTAATCCACGGCTGAGAGACTATGCGTGGATTCTTCCTAGTAGTCTTCATCAAATACCTATGGGGCACAAGAATGGATTAGTTCTTTCTGTCACCGAGATTAAAGTCATTGTTCTTCAGAGCTAGAATCTGTCCCAATTGGGTTCCAACTATGCGTATCCCCTTCGGGATGTACGCAGTGATCAACGTGTACTCAAATTCACATGGGATATTGTCGCGGTTAATCGTGACATCCAAAGGCGGTATATAATATGGCAAGACCGACGGGATCTGTTTCACGTAAGCTAGATCGTCCCGATGCTTACTTCGCTTCTCAGTCATGGATTTAGTACGAATAGAATGAGTTCTAGTCAAAGGGGATGCTTACAGTCCCCCAGTCGATGGCGCCTGTATTCCTACAAAAAAATATCTATCAACCATTATCGTTGTAAGGATATCCCCAATATATATCTCTAATGTGTTGGGTTTGCCTGACATTCACACTTGTAAAAAAATATATTAGGTAGGAAAACAGATAAGAAAGGTAATCCAATGGATGGAAAGGTCTAGAAATCATAGTGCGATATACAATCGATTCTCTGGTAGCTTGGATAATCACAGGTGGAAAAAAGTGGTCCCAGCGCAACATCTGACGGGTTAAATAAGAAAGCTTCGTAACGGATTCCTCCAATGGGTAGGAATGCATCCATCAATGCGAATTCGTCCATTATGGCATGGCATCAATGGTCCATTCGCTCATAGCTACATTTCTAGCCATTCTAGGGCATTATTTTAATGGTTGGGGCGCCTCCAATGGTCATATAGCTTCGTCATGGCGAAGTCCCATTCTGCGCAGTTCCGTTGTTCCAGCGAGGTTCAAGCTCTATAAATCTACCTTCTGCGAAGTCTTCCTTTTGTTCTATATAGCTCCCTGTATTTTTTCTAGCTTATCTTTCTTCTTACTGAACTTCTTGGCCTTCTTTCAAGTTTCCTGTGATCTGAGCTTCTCTAACAATTTCTGGAATCCTCTTCCCATTTGTATTCTTATTCTCTCCTTGTGAAAGGACTTCACACTACTGATGTGCTCTTACAGATTTTGAGGTTAATGTCCCTTCTCTTCCTATTTCCAGGGTGGCCACACTTCTTTCTTGCACAGACGGGTGCTTCAATCCTTTCTACATCTTTTCAACTTCGACAGCTAGTTATCTTTCCCTCTGTTGCTTCGAATTTTCCTCTTGTTCTTCTATTCATCGCTCTATTTTTCTGGTTATGAAGTCCCTTAGTTCTTTCTTTTTCTGTTCAATAGCTTCCTCCTCTGCTTTCCTTATGATCTGATCCTTCTCAATCCAAGTCTTTCCTAACAAAAGTGGAAAAGGCACGTTGTTCTCAACAAATTTATTGACTTCAAATTCTTCTTCAGTCGATGTTTCATGAGCAATAATAGGTATATTAGTAACTCTTCCACATAGGGTTATCATATTTCCTTTAAACAAGTCTATCCTTCCTAATGAAGGTACCATAGAAGGCTTTACCAAAAATTCCCAAGTGCTTTCTGGCATAATATTCACGTGCGTTTATTCATCCAATACACAGTCTATGTCAAAGTCTTCTATTCTTGTAATTATGCGTTGTTTTTCTTTCAGGCTCTCTGGTAAATTGATGTCTCTGTGATCATTCATTACTTCTTTTAACTGTACTAACATAGTCACTGAATATATCTCTTTATGATTCTCCAACATACTCTTAGCCTCTTGACTTTCTTTAGAGTTTTCTTGTCTCGTGTTCATCTTTTCAAATTTAGCAATCATTCTTGGACAATCCTCAACCTCATGACCAATAAATTTACAATAAAGACAAATAGGATCTATACCAGGGCATTCCTTAGCAAGATGTCCCAATATTCTACAATTATAACACAGTGTCAATCCTCTCTTTCTTTTAAACGATCCCCAACCTTTCCTGTACTGTGCACTGGGATCATAGTGCTGGACCTGCAATCTGCAAAATTTCTTTCTAGGTTCTTACATCCACTTATTAGTCCAAAAACTGTTTCTATGTAGAGGAATAACATATATTTCTTTACTTAGATCAATTCTTTCTTCTAACTGTGCCCTACCATTAATACTAAGAAAAAATCTGTCAAACATACCTAGATTCATGCTTTTGAAACAAAATTTTCCACTTACATTACCCTTACTAGAGCACAAAGCTTTAAGATCTTACCTCTTTTCTTCAGATCAAGTTTCTTTCTTAGCACAGAGATTCGCAAGGCAAGTAGAATACTGCACACTACAAAAACTGATCTGCACACAAAGCTTTCTCTTTTCTTCAGTTCCCAACAATCACAATTTCAAGTCCCAGAAATAGAACCATTTTTTATCACAAGGGCAGACCCAGGGTTCAATGCTTCAACAACGCACCAAAAAAACCCTAACTACCGACCCTTTCGGCGACACCTACAAAGAAGATGAAGTCTCACCCGAGGTAGAGGCAGGGGGGTTGCAGGACATAGGTGTCTACAACCAAGTTGGGACACAAATATGTGATTACAACACTTAGCAGAGCACTTAGACAACAATATGCATTAGTTCATGAGTCTCATTCACATCGTAGATTAAACCCTCATTACAGAACAACACAGTAACAATAAAGATCAAGCACTTTCAATCACTTAGCACATAACATTAGTTCATATCTAGCATTAATTTATCTTTAATACCATTAAGCACTAAGCAATAACATCAGATGCAATCACCATACATTATAACAATGACACCATACAGATAAACAACATAATTCACATCGCACAAGCACATCAAAACACATGATATATGTGGTTCACCCCAGTGTGGGGCTACATCCACCAACTCCTTCTTCTTCTTTATTAGTCTTCTATCTTCTTACATTCACCTACTCCTGTGCACAAAGCCACAGAGCCAAACTCGGCATTGGACAGGAGATCTGTGCGCTGTGCACCAGATCCTCCTTCCCAAAATCAGGTCAAGGCATAGAGCCAACTCCTTAGTATCACAAATCCTTACTTTATAGAGTCAGTTTGCACAAAGCAACTTACAACCTCTTGTGCTAGGCCAACATTAACACTTACAACATATTGTGCACATATCCAACTAGGCTTCTTACATCGCTTAGCTACTTATTTATACATTTACAAACAGGCCTAATCATGGGTAAAACCATGGGCCAACATCCCATAAACCATTACATAAACCCTATTAAACCCTTTGATGGGTCCATAACCCCGCAAAACAAGTGAGATCCCACAATCTCAGCTCTGCCTAGGTGCTCCATCTTCGACCAGCCTGTCGAAGTCCCAAAATTGGTCAAACACGATCAATGTTTCCTCACAACTTGGTCAAGGGCCAACATTGTCCCATTGAACTCCTCTACGTGCATCGATCATAGTGGTACCAGTCACCAGTAACCCCTTTCTATGTGGTCCCACTTTTTCCCCTGTCACATCCCCATGACCCACACTTGCAACCAA
>JASDQU010437020.1:42983-71743 GCA_032191745.1 Picea mariana | reverse complement strand
ATCTAGAGGCATCCATGCATCTTAAAACCTAGAAAAATATTTCTCCCCATACAACCGGTAGAGGAGGGCCATTAGAAATATATACGGATCTCTTAAGTTGGTCATCAGGTACCAATCAGAGGTCTGATTGGTGTACTTTTTATCCTCTGTCCACCACGAAGCCATCACCCAACTGGTGTCATGTTTCTCATAGAATGTTGTAACAAAATCAATGTCCAGTTGCTCCTCCAGGTCTTTGATCTTGTAGTAACCCTACACCTCCAATGGAAGGAAGACCCCGACACACTTACCATTGTCATCGTTAATCAAACATGATTGTGTGTCTGTGTGGTTGATAATCCACTTCAAGAGTACTATGTAGGGAAATATTGGAGTTCTTCTCACTACCATGTGTAGATATGATCTTTAGATATTCGGAAAAACTTCATCGTCAAGCTTTCTCATATCGAGGTCATTGTGCGGGGTATATTCGGGTAATTCTTCTCGCTTAATATTCTTAAAGATTTTTCCCCAGTGCGGGAGTATTGCCTTGGTCCCTATGCTTTATTTTGTGTCTCCAAAGGTTGGAGGCTGAGTGAAAATCTTCTTGGTGGATGTCTTGATGATTGGTTCCAGCCTTAGAGTGAATTCTAATTACTTTGATGGCCCTGGGGACAAACCTTCTCGTACATCTGATTCTTTCATCTTGGGCACCCTCAGCGATCGCCTAGTACTTGGTTTCTTTGGAGGCATTTTTCCTGCAACCAAAATCAATCCTTTAGGGAATGCATACAAAGTAACACCGGATAAAAAATGTATTAAGTCAAGAAAAAAAAATCCACAAACTCGTACATACATGTAACGCTTGCTAAACTTGTTGTTTAATACTCACGGGATCTTGGAAACTTTTTCTAAATTTCTCGTCTCACTCCTCTGGATGCTTTGAACTTCTTTGCGCACGATGATCTTGTTTACGAACAACTTGAAAGAATTTAAACGAGGAAGAAATTGTCATGTCGTATCAACCAATTAAGTCGGGTTATGAGTGAAAATCAAACGAACTCTGTCCTTGAATCTCTACAATTCAATTCATCATGGGTTGAAGGAATAGGCATAGAGGGTGGTGTGCTCTATTTTGTAACTTCAAATGATTGATTTCATCCGCACACGAAGTAATAACTAATGCTATATTTGGAATTCATTAGTTCTTTAAATGCTTCGAATCTAAACGTATCCTAACGTTAAAACATCCCATCGCGTTGTTTCTTAGTGAGCAGATTGGGATCGATGATGCATGGTGAATTTTTTTTATGGTATCCTTCTATTAAGAATTTTCGACGCCGATTGATTTTGTCATACGGTGCTGACATGGAAAAACTGACTCGGAGTGTGACTTGGGTCTCGGGAACCGATAATGACTCAAGGGAAAACTAGATCGTATGTTTGTCCACTCTGGAAAAGACCTATGACAGATGAGGACAGGTGGTTTGATCATGCACATCAATAAGAGTTGGGGTTTTTTCAACAAGAGAGCGTTTTTAAAATAAACCTGGGGTTTCCGATGTCGATAAGATATCAAGGGTCAACGATCGGGAAAAAACTATTATGTTTTCTATGGAATTTATTAAAAATTGTCGATGCCAAAATGCTTCAAGGATCAACTATTAACGATACCCTTATGTAATGCTTGTCATGGAATAAATATTCCTTTTGTCGATGCCGATGAATACCAGCACTCGATGACTGCGGTTTTCTCGAGTGAATTTCTTTCATCTTTTAATTCTTTCCACTGTCGAATTTGGACGCATTGGGTGAAACATATTTTTTTGTTAGTTGTTGATTCTTATTGAAAAACTAATCCCTTTAAGTCATGTGTTTTCATAGATTCAAGAAAATTTTTAAAGAATTAATGAGAGTCAATATGGTAAGAAAACGCAAAATTTTTCACAATGAAGACGAATCAGAGAGTGCAAAAAGATCAAGTAGTACCCAAAAAGTAAAATTTTACATAGACTTTTTAGGGTGTGTTGAGTGCTCAACACCACCTCAATAATCGTTGTTTTGTTTTGGTGATCTTCTATAGTATTTCTCAAAAATTATTTCTTCATTTGTACCCTTTTGAATTCATCTCAACCTTTTTCATTGAAATACCTCAATTCTTCTAATTGTTCTTTGAGTTTAGTCACTTCCATATTTTGTGAGGTTTCAAGCTGTTGCATGTTGCTAGCATGGGCCTTCTCGACCAGGGACATTGACTCAGTGAATTTTATTTGCATATGTTCCTCCTATGCCTATAGCTGCTTTTTAATATTATCCTCATAATCGTTCTTGGAATATTCAGTTTCATTTTTTTTCTCACTAGCAGTAGATTCCTTAATGGTCCCCATGATCGTTTCTTGCTCTGCAATCATGGATTTTGTGGCATATAGAGGTACGTCGATCTCATGAAATGACATGATGTTGACCCCCAAAAAAGCACCGAGCATCGAGGCAACTTACAGATCATTATACTTTATGTAAAGCCCGACTTTCCATTTGATATTCCTTTCAGTCACATGATGGCTTGCTTCTTTTTTCCCCCTTCTTCATTTTGGGGCCCTCTTCTCTATGGCTCGGGCATTGTGGTTGTAGTAATAATATCCAACTGCGACCATTAATCCTTCTAACCTGAGTCCTTCCAAGGTGTGCGATAATATCCATAAAATCAAAGCTAAAGGGTTGCATTATTCTATTGGGATACTAACCATATTGCTTTCAAGATCTAGGTCGATGATAGCATCAACACCTCCCGAAACAGTGTCTTGGACTTCTGTGTTGTCAGTTGTATCTTTCTTGTTCCTTTCCTGGGTTTCTCTCGGTGGGACCGACGATGGATTACCTATGTTTCTTTTTTCTTTCTTCCTTGTGCCAACCTTTCAAGAGGGGGAATATTTACTTGTGTTTTTTTCAGTACGACCTCCTTATCTTGAACCTCCTTCTTATTCAACAATTGGTACATTTCTTTGGCCTTGTTAGATTTCTTTGCCAATTCAACTTCTTTATCTATTCTCTTTTTCTCCTCTTCTCTTAGTTTTTTATTATCTTACTGGAGGAGAGCTCGAAATGACTCTAGCCACAACGTTCTATATTTTTATTCATCCTTTCTCAATTCATGTTGGGCTCCATTGATAGTAATCATTTTCACCTCTTCCTCAAAACTCAGTGTGCCTCAGAAAATATCCTCTGAGAACCAAGAATCATGCATGGTATGTGGTGCTAATTTGACGACCTTCGTGTGTTCATAAACCACATTCCAAGGATCGTGTGATTTGGGATCCCCCAAACAGAGACAAATCTCCTTGAGTGCTTCAAATTCCTTTTTAGCTTGCTTCTTGTTCTCCAGAGAGTATGACCCAACATGTATGGGGAACATGGGCCAATATTTCTTATTCATTTATGAAAGGTAGGCAATGGCCCCTTTTTAAATAGTCTAGTACGTAATCTCCCTTGGAAACAACTTATCAGGAACATACTTGGTTAGCAAGTGTGGCACTCTTATGGCGCCATAGATTCGAATGTCAGTGTAGTATTTCCTCATGTACCAATCCCTGATGTCCTTTAAACCTTTGATATCCCCAGGAGATATTCTATGTGGTAAAATACCGAATATTTCGTTATGTAAGGGGGCCAGGAAGTAATTGAATATATCGTAGAAAAATATCTTACAATTGACCTCCCGTAATTGAGAGCAGTAAAAGTGAATTGGGCCCTTTTCTAAAATCCAAGACCAATTGAAATATGGGAATGAGTTTGCGATGAACACAATATCTATCATATATGCTGACATGTAAAAATGAGGATTATTCATGCTCTTGGGATCCTGGCTATGTTGATCGATGTTGAACGAGAGAATGGTTTACCAATTGAACACATGACCATTTTGGGAAATCCTCTAAGCCATTGGGAGTCATTTCATCATGAAATGAGTGCTACTCTCTTTGCCATAGAGCTGACAGATCATGGTATTTAGCACTTTGTAGGGACTATTAATATACAGTGTTCAAAAATGCCTTTCTCCCTTTTTTTTTGGCCATTCTTCATCATAAAACCAATCTTCCATGAGGGTCTCGAAGTCTTCATGGTTGACTCTGAACTATTCGAGAAGAGACACATTCAGGGCAACTGTTGGTTCTTGGGGTGGATACTTAGCCCCAATTTCATCTACTTTGAGCAAGGCGATTGGGAGACCTGAAGCATTGAGTATTATCTTGTAATCCTTTTGAATATATGAAAAACACCATTTGACTATGTTTTTGTATGAAAAGTCTTAGGGCGAGCGACTATTGTATGAATTTCTCTCTTCTTGATATTTTTGTATGCCTCAATGTCTAGATCGTCGAAATGAAACCTTTCTCTCTTAAACATGTCCAGGATCTTGGCGTAATTGAGGTAGTGCTCCCTCCCGTCATGGCTTTTGGTGTGAGAGATAGTGTATGACTGTAAGATAAAGACTAGAATAAGCATTCTAAAGGTCTGTGATTTTTCTTTTCTAGTGAGCATCCTAGACATATCATCACCTGCACAAACCAACACATTATAAATAGTAGAGTCATCTCGGCGTTGAAATAAAAATATATAAAGAAAATAGTATCATACTTGTTTATAGGTAAGAGTGGTAGTCGATCATACATATATCATAGAGGATTGTAGACACACTTTTTTTTTTTACCTTCGTGAGCTAGTGAGAAACCATACCAGCCTTATTTACCCTTTTGACAAAAACAATACATAAAATCCCTCCTAACCACGTGCAATCAATAAAAAGTGTGAAACAACTTGGACTCGGTCAGGGGCATACAAACATAGTAAATGCGTTGAAGGTGATTGGTGTTCATAATCGTTAAGGGGTAGGAGAATTCGAAAATTGGTAGGAAACATCACAACTGTCATCGCCAGAAGTGTATGGGGAACATAGGTGCATACTTGGGTGAGAAAAAACCTCGACGACGATAAATAATTTACTAAACTCTTAAGCATGATTACAAGGTCTAGGTTGGACCTAAAATTACTATTAATGTTCAACTACATGACCGTTGGACATTAATTCTTCAAGAGCTAATGTTGATAAGACGTCAAGGTGATGGTGGGGGGGACCCATTAACTAGAACATGTGAGATCTATGGTGGAGGATTGATCGGCGATGACTCGGTTCATAGGAGTTGTAGGATAAAGGAAGTGATTGTTGGATAGGAAATGGAAGTGTCATCTCGGCAAGGAGAGGAAAAAAATAAGAAATATCCAAAAGGAAATCCAACAACGAAATGAATTAGTTGAGTACGTTATCCTTTGTTACCTTGACACACATTGAAAGAGAAAAGACTTACGCATTGAATGAAATGAGGGGCCCATGAGGGGGAAAAGGTTGAGGTGTATTCAAGAGAGATAATCATGTGTGAGTTTATAAGTGACTAGGAGAGAGAGAGCGATTATTGTCATCGGAAATATGAGTAGGAGTGTGATGATGAGAGAGCATCATTAACTCCCGACGATGATGCTGTGAGGCATCATCGTCATCATAACCTATCAATAAGAACCTATGAAAATGAAATATTCAATCACTAGATTTAGTTTATCCATGTTTGAAGACAAATTATTTCAAGAAGCGATAGATTTGTATAATTGGATTCATTCCATTTCTCCTTTAGAAATGTTTTTTCCTCGGATCATATTTATAGAAATACTGTATTTCATGTTTTAGATTTTAATCCCTTCTTATGATTATTTTTTCTTAAAGCTATGATGGTTGAATATACAAGATGATATAATCTTCTAAACCTTGAGGAGATAATAATAATAATAATAATAGTAATATTCCCAATATAATTTACTATTTACTTGTTCACTTTGAAATAAAAATAATATTTCCTCACTTTCATCCCTCACTTCTCACTTTCATCTCACCCCTACTTATATTTTTTTACAATTATCCTCACTCCATTGAGGTGAGGTGAGGTGGGGTACGAGTAAAATTGAGGAAGTAATAATATTATTTTCTCAATTACATCCCCTAACCCCACCCATATTTTCTCACTTATTTTGATTTTGGTGAAACTGAGTGAATAATAATATTATTTTTCCACTTTCAACATACAGAATTACCTGTAATGGGGATAGGGGTTGAAAGTGAGAAAATAATATTATTATTATATGCTCATTTAAAACCCCCACCTAAGGTGAAACTGAAAAACTAATATTTCTGGATCGATGGTGAAAGTGAAAAAATAATAAGTGTGGGGTGAAATTGAACAAATAATAATATTATTTTCTTGCTTTCATACTTGGCCCCCACTCTTTGCTAAAAGAGTAATGTTACTGTCTATTTTTCACAACCCACCCGCACCTGTTCACTTTGACTCCCATTGCCACCCATGTTTGGTTACATTCACATTCAAATTTATTTTCCCACTTTCACCACACATATTCATTGAGTGTATGGATGCGGGGTAATAGTTAAAAACTAATATTGTTATTTTCTTACATCGAGCCTTCCCCTTTTTTTTCGTGGGTGGTGATAATGAGAAAATAATATTTTAAATTACAAATATTGAATTTGAATGAAATTTAATATGTAAATATATATAATATATTTTTAATAAAAATTACTTAAATTTAAATTTTATAAATATATGTAATATATTTTAAATGGAAATTACTTAAATGTAAGGTTTAATTTTGATTTAAAGTAAAAAACCTATATTATATTCATCTTAACACTCATCCTATTAATAATTTAAAGATAACTTAGAATTATTATTGTTTAGAATATAGATATTCTACCCATGAATGGGGGTGGGGTAGAGGTGAACATGGCTAGGTGTGAGATGTAATTCTTTTCATAAAATCTCCCTACTGAGAAGGTTTTTGGAGGTTGATTTGAACAAAAACAATATTGGTGTACATATATGTCGCTTAAGAAACTGGAGAATGCTTCTAGTTGTGATAAAGAGATGAAATAAGTGGGCATGCCCGTATGTTAGTTGTGAATCTTATGTTAAACTTTATTTTTGGAAATAGGAACTTCCCTCACGTTTACCAAAAACAATACATTGAAATACTTATCTAACTGGTGAATATATGTAAATACTTTCTTGGATACAAAATTCTAAAATTAGAGAAATATTTTTTTTCAAGACCTTCCAACCAAATACTACTCCAACATTTTACAACCCTCTTTTAAACAAGCAACTCTTTAAAGAGGGCGTTGGGATTTTTTATTGCCATTCTTGGTATTTCTCCTTGAGTAGCTTGTATCAATTGAGATAATTGGTCTATGCATCTTTTCTCTGTATTTTTTCTTTTGTATTCACTAATTTTTTCATGTATGGCTTCCATTAGCTCCTTGTAATTCTCCTCAACTATTCATGGAAATTTTCTATATTTTTTGGTCATAATAATTGTTTTTATGGTTGTTATTATTTCTCTGTTAATGATTTTTAAATGTATATTAATTTTATTATACAATTGGTGAATATAGAACTTAACATATATCTTAAAATAATATTAATTCCTAACGAGGTTTCCTAAAGTTTTGGTCTTTTATGATATAATTTCGAATACATATTAATTTTATGATATAATTGGTGAATATAGAATTTAAAATAAACCTTACAATAATGTCAAGCCCTAACCAAGTTCCCTATTCAAAACCATAATAAATTAGGCTACCTGTCTTATCTCATTTCAAGAAGAAAATGAATGAAAGAGTATATAATGAAGAATTCATTTACAATAATGTTAAATCCCTAACTGGGTTTTGAATTCAAAACAAAATCAAGTTCACTTATTCTGTTAACTATTTTATCCCTTTTGAAGAAGAAAATGAATGAAAAAATGTGTACCTACACATTCACTTACAATAATGTTAAGCCTTAACTGGGTTTTTTTATTCAAAAAAATAACCGGGTTAACTATTTTCTTTGTTTTGTAAAGAAAAAATGATATTTGTTTTCAAAGAAAAATGATTGTTAGAAGGTTTGCCTATGTGTTGTAGGCTAATACAAAGTGAGGTTGTACGGATGGCAACCATTGCAAACCCACAAGGCATACGCCCAGTTTCAATAGTAAGACACATGCCACGTCACATAGGGAATATCAAGATAAGGTACATAATAAATGATCGCTCATATTAGTCTCTTCTCCATCTCAATAAACTTCAAAGTAACCCAAAACTGCCTCAGAAAGATTAAGAGATGAGATATGAAATCAACTCTTAAAAAATATCTCTTTGGAAAATGCTTCTATTAATGTTGCTACACTCATAAAATGCATTGCTTACCTGCCTTCTTAGAAACGAACGTTGAGGACATGGACCAAGAACAACCTTCTCCTTGATTTTACTTCACTCGATCAATGAAAATAAAAAATCCTAGACTACAGGGAGGTAAGTGTAGGAATTTCACTTCAAGTCTCTTTTCCTCTTGTCTCTTTTCTCCATAACACGCATATATGGTGAGATCAGCTAGTTGTTCTAATCGATTTTCCTCTACAGGAATAAGCTAATCTTATCTTCCTCTTTTCATCCACCACACAAGAAACAACACCTAATTTACAAAATAATACCAACCATATATATATTAAATGAATCCATGTTATTACATGATAGTAACATTTAACTTACAAAAATAAAGAAGGTAGGGTCTCCTACAAAGAGTTGAAAAGAGCCTAACAATGAATGTAATTTACTGAAAGGAAAAAATAAATAGAAAAGTATGATACCTTCTTGGAATACATGAAGAAGTTGTGTCCAACTCATGGTCAAATTATTCAATTCCCAACTCTCAAATCAATTTCCTCTTTCATACTCTAGAAAGAAGATTCAAATCCAATTCAACCTCTAACCTCTATCATTTTCACAGGAACAACACCCCGAACACATAACATTTAACACACACACAACCAAAAAAATTAATGTGGACAACAAATCGAACATGACATTAGAAGCACTTCCATACACCCACATAAACACACAACATAACGAGATAGAGGAGAATCCCATGTAACCTGTAGCAATATAAACAGTAAATGATCCGAGTGGTTGTGTGATATGATTCCCTTACAGAGGCAGATAGTATCGATAGAACTGATCCGAACTATTCAATTGCTAAAGAGCCATAGTTATTTTTGGCATAGGAAAAAAAAAAGGTGCCAAGGGATGACTGTTTGGGTGGATCCACTTTCTCAGTCATTTATTCTCATTATTATCAATTATGCCAACGAATCATTCAACTTCCAAAATTAAATAAGACATGGTATCTAATATTACGAGGAACACACAACTCGAGATATATAACATATTTAATATATTATGTTAATGAGGTGATCTAGGACAGAGTAGTGAGCACGTTGTTAATTATCATGATTTCAAGTGGAAACAACAATTCTTGGAATATGTATTAGGTGGCACATGGACTGTCATTACGGTGAAAACCAAACTTTTATTGCAACCGATTTTACCATTTCCAGATGCATGTATGTTTGACCCTCCTTGCATATATGGATAGAATAGAACATAGTGAAGATGCTTAATAGTCGACCTACCTGCAACTCCACTATTTGTGGATCAAACTATTATTTGTTGAGAGTGGATTTTAGGTTACTAGAATTGTTTTGAGGTCACTGAGCGCACTTTGGAACTCTAGTGATATTATGTTATGTTCCCTAATTGATTGGACTCTCCAGTTTTGGGTACATGTATCCTGCATGGGATCTAACAGTCGAAAAGTAAGTGTATGGATGTATGTCGTACAGTTTCATGTTATTCCTTTCATGTTATTACAATAGATTTTTACCTTGGTGTACTTATCTTGATTTTCTTCCATTGATCGTAATGTAAAAAAATATGTTTGAATTTAATGGAATTTTGATGTAATGTGATGTTTCTTCATTGTAGGGTTTTGTTAATTTGTTTTTGGGAGGATCCATCAGTAGGAACATAAAAATATGAATTCCTCAATCTACAACAATGGGATATTACACATTGTAGTTATTCGTTACATAGAAAGTTTTATGATGTTGACAACGTCTAAATCCATTCCAAATATGGAATACCTTTATACATTTCTTAATATTAAAGATATTTCTTGAAATTTGTGGAGATCGTGTTTGGGTTCACCTCACCCAATATACAACTCATACATGGTGAGCAATAAACCTCAACCTATGCTTCGACCCACAATCTCTTATCCTGCCTATCTTCCTAATGAGTTTATGCCTTTGTTCATTGTGGCTCACCAGTTCCCCTTCCCAGGGGATAATAATGATTTGTGGTTGCAGTCATCTAGCTATGTATATGGATTTGGATCGGCTCCTATATATTCTCCTTACGCCTTAACAAACTTTTCATTTACATGATATGTTACTGGACTACCAACAGATTCACCTGCCACATTTGAGCCACTTAAGAGAAACCTTTTGATCCCTACCCGCTTCAGCTTAAGTCCCAATGTAGCTAACAATGGATGTTGGGGGTATTCGGACGATGTAAGTGAATTATAAATAATAGAAGATGCCTATCATTGAGTTCTTTCCCCTTTATTCTTATATACATATATATTCAAAATTGCAATTTCAATATTGAAAAAAACATTGAAAACCTACATAATCAAGCCTTAAAAATATTAAAGATATATTACTTACTCCATTATAGGATTCTAACACAGTTTCAAATAGAGTAAGTATGATTTGTTTTGTTTGTCTTCGAATTAATCAGACATATAGCTCTTAATGACGATCTTTTAATGGGTCTTTCAGTAAAGCTTGACTTTTTTCTCGGTTATTTGTGTTTCAATTGAAGAATTGAAGGTAAGGCATATGGTTTTCTTGGAAATATAAAATTGGATGGAAATTATCTATTATTTTTCACATGCACTGTAATAAATTGAGGTGAAGTATGGACCTAAATTTAAAGGATTTAAAGAGTATTTGTTTTGAGTTTGCTTAAGGCACCTTGGCTTTCTCATATTTGGATCCAGATATTTTGAAGTCTGTTTCTACTTTGCCTCAGCCGTTTCAAGAAGTTTTCAGTTTTACGTACAAAGATCGCCACAAGATTCCTAATTCTTTTCTCCAATAGTTACATTACTATTAAATTTCAAATTTCTTACAAAAGACTCTTGTTGAGTGCATGAAGCCTGGAATTTCCACCTGGCATGGAATATCAACATCTACAACACCTAGATCACTCGACTAGTGGCTAAAGGAAAATGATCTAAGTATATATTATGGCTTAGTGCATTCATCCCTCACCCATAAATTGTTCCTAATCTCTTCTTCCCTATACCTTACTGTAACGCCTGAGGTTGGACCTCGTTGGGGGGGATCTTAGCAATTGATAACATATAACTAAAGGAAATCAACGCCATGAAAAATTGAATCACCTGGGGGGCGTAATGTAGTGGAGCAATGGAGAAACCACCTCCAACAACATAATTAGTATGGAATGGCCTAGAAGGATTGCAAAGAGACCAAAAACATTCAATCATATACAAACTCAAAGAGGGAACACCTTTGGATTGCTTATGGGATCTTTTGATGCATAAAAATTTCTTTCTGAGTAAGGAGGTGAGTGGTGTATATGCGTTCTGATGGCACTTCTCGAATAACCAACTCCCCCACAATCCTCTCTTCTATCAAAAAACCTACCTTCTTCCTCTTGTTTTGAGTTTGATCCCTTCTTTGTTTTCCTCTGTAACTGATTTCAGCTCTGCATAACTCGAGAATTTATCTGACTTTTCTCTCTCATCAGTCTCTCATTATCTTCTTTGTAGCTCTGTACTTCTATTTTCAGGCTTCTTAGGGTTTCTATTAATTTTTCCTGCTCTCCTTTCCCCTTGCGTCCATTGGACTCTATCTCTGCATTACCAACTCTGGTATTTTGTTCTTCAGCCTCCTTATCATGGCTGGAGGCTCCCTTGCCTTCTTCAATTTATTCAATACGCATTTTGAGCAGATGTGTTTAACCCCTTAATTCTCAAAAAGTGTTTATCCAAGGCTTCAGGACTTCGAAACTTCAAAACCTTCAACCAGGACCCAATCAACGATCCTCGTCCTCATTCACGATCAACGATAGAGATCCACTTCAGGACTCCACACTTCGGTATTTTGGCACTTTCGACCTTCACTTTCCCCTAGAGTACTCTGTACCTGAAGTTTGGGATTAGGCACCATGCGCCCTCCTAAAATCAACGACTCTAGTCCACTTCAAGACTACGACCTTTAGAAGTTTCATGTTTACCCACTTGCTTCTTCTCGGAACTCTTTCACCTAGAGTTACCGATCTTCTTACGCATTTCCTCCCACAGATCAATGACTGTGAATCGCTTCAGCTGTTCTGGCTTCAGGACTTCGGGCTTCAGGAATTTCAAACCCTCTGCCTTCACTCTCTCTCGGAGTGCTTTCACCTGAATTCGACGATCTGTCGACATGTCTCTCTCACAGATCAATTGTTGTGAATCACTTCGGCTCTTCAGTAGTTCTCGACTCAACGCCAACTGTAAAATATTTTTCCTCTAGAGTGCCCAGTCTCCAGAATGCATGATCTGTCGCCAGGTGGTAAAATAGTAGAAGCATACATGTGGCTCAATAAGGCAGGGACACATGTCATGTTCTAACTGAAATTTTCATCCTCCACATGCTCAAAAATTACTGACACATGGCACACATCCCATGTGTCCATGTCATATAGGTTGACGTACGCAATCCATGTCACTTTGGTATTCCTAGGTCCACATCACCTCCAGGTGATGTCATCGTGCCCCACCCCTTTGGCTCTCTGGGCTTATGAACTTCAGGCTTTAGGAGTTTCCAAACTAGTAAACTTCCAATTCTTTCAAACTTTGAATTCCTGAATTGGTCAATATATCGACATGTGTCTCCCTTATCAGACGGTTCATATTAACCCTGGACTTCAAGACTTTGGGAGATATTGTTGCATAGATCAACGACTCTTGTTGATTTGAGATCAATGGTCCTCAATTACTTCGGGACATTAGGTAATTATTTTCCTAGTACCTCACTCGACAAAACCTTTCGGAGTACTAGGTCTCCGAAGTGAGTGAACTAGCGCCCATGTCCTTATTGATGGATGGTCCAGATGAAATCTGGGCTTCGGGCCTTCAGGAGTTCTGGCTTTTCACATCCATCTTTCTTCTGAAGTGGTTATCTGTCGGAGTGCAGGATATCCTGCCACGCATCCACCTCGATCAACGATCTGTATCTACTTCATCCCTTCGGAGTTTCAATGGTTCAAGCACTATCATGCCACAACACTAAATGCCTTTCAATTTGAGGGGCCACGCATCGACAGTATGGAGTAACCCACCTTTCTCCCCATTATTATTTTGACGCTGACACGTAACCCCTCGGTGAAACCATGGTTTGGATTGCAGGACTGCCTTGGGGAATTAACTTTGATGCAACTTGGTTCCCCGCAATGCCTCTTTCCATCGATCTCTCTCTCCAATGGGATATCAAGGTTGTGACTTAACCTTTTCTTCGATTTCATCGGAAAACCGCTGTTCACCTGCCCTCCAATCCAAAGATCCCAGATCTCTGTTGATCCCACTGTGGCGATCGCTCTCAAATTCGAAGGGGATGGTCACAAACCTTCTAACCATTGCAAAAGACCTCTGATATTCTAGCTCCTGTGTAGACTCTGCAATGCCATTCCTCTTGAGATTTTCAATTTCATGGTAGGAATTCGATCTCGATCATGAGACTTTGACCAACATACCTGACCTATACTGGCCTGGTGTTTCAACCAGAAGCTTTGATACCAAACTATAACATACCTAGCCACCCATAGGTCAGGGTACACCACCTTCAATCCCACCCGGGGACTTCTTTCTCTTACCGATACCTTTTTAAATTAATAAGGATGCATAAAAGAAAAGGATTTAACCACATGCACAACAATAACCAACAAGCATGCATATTCTAAAGATGTAATCAAATGATAAAAAAATACACAACGGTATACATTCATACATAGGTAGATAATACCATAACAAAGAGAACTTATCTTTATAAAATAATACACCAACTGGATGCATCCCAAGGATCTTCCACCCAACCGTAGATGCTAATTTTTCCAAAAATCAATAGCAGTGTCACCCGTGAGCCAGGGCTATGAATCTACAAGGACAGTTCGAGAGTGTTACTTGGCTTCCCAAAATAGTCAACACTCAATCTCTCACAGGCTTTCCCAACACTCACAGCAATCCAAGTACCCAGCTCTCTTCTACCCAGCTTGCACCACCCAAGAGAATGGACCTCCACCCTTCTCTGCCATGCAGTCCCTCACGAAGTCCTTTTCCTTATTCTGGGCTTTAGTGCTACTTTTCCAGAATCTCGATGATAGAACTCTCAATACTCATGTCTGTGAAGAATGTTGGACACAAGCCAATGCATCTCAAACATGAAGCCCTCAAGTGATGGCTGGATCACACTAGTGACCACTACAACCAACAATACAATGGCTCATCCTCAGCAGTTTGGTTCCCTTTCACAAATGAGGACGTGGGTGAGGATGGATCCATGAGTGATAGGTAAGGATGGAATGCATGAAGGAGTGAGAAAGAGAATGAAGGAGTTAATGAGTGTCGAACCCCTCATGATACCAGAGGTGGGTTTAAGTAATTTGTGGGGAATCAAGAACCTCCTGACCTTCCCCAAGAATCCCACGGAACTGATCCATCCGCTTAGACCAAAGGGTAATTAAAAATAGGAAATAAACATTTATCCCCTCAAGCCCCCTCTCTTGTGGAATCATAGCCCCCTATAACTCTAGTCCTTTTTCGTCTAGCATCCAATGATGTATGTATTATTAATAATGATCAAGACATTACAATTCTTGGGCACACTGGCCTTTTAATAATTGTTTGGGAACTCTGCCCTCTCAGCAATGTAACAATACATTATTTAAAATGGGGGTTCGAAACCCAGGTTGCTACACCTCTTCACTCAATAGACTTAATGAGATTCAATAAACTTAGGTTGTATCAGATTGAAAAAAAAAAATTGTCGAACTCTATTTAAAGACCTAAAAAACAATGTCAATGAAAATATGAAGAAATCCTAGACTCAAAACTTAGGATTAACAAAAAGATCGATAATATGAGATACAATAAAACAATGTGAATGAAAATATGAAGATATCCTAGACTAAAAACTTAGGATTAACAAAATACTCGGCAATAAGACATACAACTTATTAGCCAAAAGCTTTTTAAATAAAAACAATTAAAATATTACAAAATAATAACTATTTTGATTTTTCTATGTATAATATCGAGAAGCACAAAAAATAAATTAGTCAAAGGAAAAGTAATTGATGGTCAACGATGAATCGATCGCTAGAGTCTCGGCCTTCGACAGGGACTAATAATTGTTAATATTTTATGTTAAAATGTTCCAATCAAATCCTACAACAATGAGCTACAAATGATGAAAAGGATTAAGAGATGGGCGAAGTTTATAGGATTTGAAATGTCTAGGAGTCAACTAAGCCCTCAAATTTATATTTTTCTCAATAGTTTGATCAAAAACTTGTTTATATCAATAAATGAAAATGAAATTAGAGCATAAGATAATACAAAAATAATACATGGCTAAATTTGATATTGCAGAAGGATACATTTTTTCTTCTTGATAATTCTTGTCAATTTCTACTTTGGATCATGCATAGCAGTAATATGTTATTACTTTTCCCCTTTTTTTGATCGTGGTCCTGTTCATTTTGGTGAATTAATAAGAGTTCCAGGATCCATTATGTCACTTGTTCCTCAACCATATTAACCTATCTCATTGAAATATGAGGGTTTATCTAGGAAATCTATAACTTTATTTTCCCTTTCTAAGGGGTATAGTGTCCTTTGATATGGAGGGGACTACATCACAACATCCCAAGTTGGAGGTAGGGGTGGAGGAGAAGGATTTTTACTTCATGGAAACGTATTGCGACTAGAGGCAAAACCAATTGCATTACCCGTGCAACATAAATTTGTGTAGATGTCGGGGGATCCTTATTGATCAAATGATGTTCTTTTATCATTCCATCCCATAATGTAGCATTTTCATCATATTTTCTTGAACAACCGATGATTTAGTTCTTGTTACAATGTGCAAAAATATGCCATGTTTCAAAGCTTGACCTATAATGAAACTTTACTTGTTCACAATCCATCTGTTGAGTCTAGATGTATTCTTTGGTGATGAAATTTATTTCTATTATAAATCCTTTCTTGGAGTGATTTTATACATATATGTGTGCATATCATGTAGTGCATCGATTCTCTATCTACTTAGTTCTAAAATGATTTTTTCCTAAATAATTTTATTTATGACTAAGTGAATCATAACATCCATAGAAATGTAGAGGTAAATTACATAGTCTAACCCAAACTGGAATTGTGGAGGGGGAATACGATATTATATTTGAATTTGGAATCTAGATCTTCATGAAAAGACCATATTAATGATAAAATAAAGGACCCAAGTAAATATTCTAAAATCTATCCTTTGTTAAGTTAACTTTACAATGTGTAGGGGTAGATAGAATTTTGTTCCTAAATTTGTCTTTTCCAAATGAAATATATGTGTGGTGTAAGTTTGTAGGATTTTTCCAAGGGCCGTTAAAATGAAAAATAATCCCATTATCTTCATAGAAATCCCATATCGTTGTCATGTATTTCTCAAGAGTGATGGATGCGCTAGAGTTTTGTGTTCCATGTGGAACCTAGGGATATGGCTTCCATCAAGATCCTCTCTTATGGTCACATCAAGAAATGTAATTCTAGGAGTTTATCAGATAAAACTTCCACCTACAATATTTGGTAGAGGAATGTCTCTAGGAGAGTCGGGGAATTCAAATGCCTTTAGAGTGATAAAAGAGAGATTTCTTTCCATGCTTGGGATTTTTGATGCAAGGAGCCTTTGCAGAGAAAAGAACCTACAATGAGAATTGGTAGGAGGGAAGGGGAAATCTTAAATAAGTTTCCAAGGGAGCTAATGGATGTAGTTGTAAGTAGCTATGGAAAAACCCTAGTTGTAACCCTAAGTAAACATGCTAGCCCCTTCTAAATTAGAATTGTTCCATTGATAAATAATGAGATATATTTCAATGAAATAAATTTATATTGAAATTGAATGTTAATTATATACCCATTTTCACCTCCATTCCCACCATATTTTATCAATTTAATCCCCCATCCCCACTGTATTTACCCAAGCTCACCGCACCTCACCTTCACTTTGTTCCCCATTTATGGTGGCAGGTGAAGTGTGAAAATGAACAAATAGTGTCTTTCATTCTCCATCCCCATCCCCATCCCCATTAAGGGTGGGGTTTGGGGTGCAGATGAAACCCCATTCTTAAAGTCAAAAAGTAATATTTCATAAACATAATATTTAATTTGAATGAAAGGTTGATATGTAAATACATATAATATATTTATAAGAGAAATCGTTTAAATGTGAAAATTAAATTTCATTTTAAATTTAATGATATAATTTTTTTTTGAATTTAAATAAATTATAAATAAATAAAATTATCGAAATAAAAATAAATCTATATTCATTTATGATGATAACGATGATTAATGTTCTTTGGAACCAATTGATCTATCATACCTAGACCTTGAGAAGGTAAGGGATTACTTTGATTTCTTTAAAATTGTATTTCTATGTTCAAAAAACATTGAGAGAAGTGTTCCAAGATCACCATAGTTTTGATGATTCAAGAGGTTAGGAAGGTATGTATTGTGGAAAATATTTTTAAAATGGGATCTAATTTGGGAATAGGTAGGTAAATTTAAGAGAAAATGTTTTTTTATCTTTAACCATATTAGTGTCACAAATATGGAATATTCTTTCATCCCATTGTGTTTTGATAATCATCCAAGACCCAATTTCACTATGTAGCTCATGAAATTTTGTTGTTATTGTAGGAATGTTGATTTTCTTCTTTGCACTTGTTAAAACAGAGAGGTACTTTTGAGCTTCTAAATTAGGGTTGTCCACCTCTTTGTAGTATCTTAATTTCATATTATCCTCTGATTCTTTATCACGCAACATGTTCTCCTTAAATTGGCAAGTGATAATATTTGTAATATTATCGGTACTATGCATCATGGATTCTTCTTGTATTCCCCAATGATTTATCAAAAATTTGGCATATTTATGCCATCCTTGCTTCATCCGCTAGTGTATTTGGTTAGAGTTTGAACCAATTTTGGGGATCCTCTTATCGTCCATGTTGTTTATCTTGTTCTTTTAAATTAGGTATCTAATCATAGCAATGTTCGCAATGGGGAAAACTATTTCTTCTATGAGAAGGATAAGATAATGAGAAGGATAGGATAAGGTGTTTAACCATTAATTTTGAGATTATAAATCATAAAATTATTTTGGATCTGTTCTATCTTTCTCCAGGATTCTCTAGAGATATTGCAACCCAAAACTTCACATCCATATAAGATAACCAGAGTGATGACAGTGTGAAAAAGATATTTTTTCTTATACCAAAGACAATGGTCTATTGATTTACAATTGTTTTCAAGCCCATAATAAGATTTCCACCATCCATTTAGCCTTTTATCAATGTTATAGTTCCAAATGAGCTTGTGGTAAAGCGGAGCTCTTAACCATTCAGGCTCTAATAGAATAATCATGTACTTACAAGTAACATCTAACCTTAATTCAATACATGATACCCTATGACAGTTTATTTGTTTTTGTTGATGTGATATTTATTTAATATTTCATATTAAATTAAAAATTAATATTTATTCTTCAAAAATCCTTCCATAATATTTTTTAATATGATTATTTAGTTTTAATAATATCTAAAAATAAAAATTAATAAAGATAGTAGATAATGATTATCTTTATTTTAAATAACTAAATGATAATAAATTTTATTACTTTTCTTATAAAACATAATAATTGTTACAAAGTTCTTCCATTAAATGATATAGGCTTTCAATAGAAAAAATAATTAGTCATTTTTAATTGATCTATTTTCTATATACGTTGGAGTGAAAATCTTAACATAATATATTAGTGTAAACCATGATATATGATGTGTTTTTAACATATGTATTTTAATTATAGATAATTTCAAAAGCGCAAGTTTTAACAATACTTTAAACTGATAATAGCGCTGCTTAAAACTAATAATTAAAAAACATTATTACTATTAGTATTGTAGATTTGTATTACTGTTTAAAAATAATAATTTTAAAATGTAATAATTTTCATTATTTTATAAGATTTACCAATTTTCTCTATTGTCAAAGAACGGTCTTCATCATATTGATTTGAATTTTGTGTTATTCATGATAATCATACTAAATTAAAATGTCTGATTATCAATTTAGTAAAAGAATTGACGATACAACCATTTGTCTTTCATAATTCTTTGTCAATGATGTTTAATATTAATAAGTTTTATCAGATGTAGAATTCAACGGTATTGATCTTTTATAATTTCTTCCAACGGATGTTAGATATTAAAAAGCTTTAGTAAATTCAATGATTTATGCGTCATAGTTACCGGTGATACATGTTTTATATTAAAAAGCTTTATTGGTAAGCGCAGGATTCAAACTTGGAGTTGACGCAATTGAAAGAAAGGGTTGAGAGCTTACAAAGACGGAAAAGGTAATCATTTTGACGAAAATAAATGACAATTAAATTTTCGATCATAAAACATTTTAATTTAAAATGTTAAATTGCGTGCAGCCATCTTTTGGGTGGAGATCTTGATTCACTAAGTGTGAAGGAGTTGCAGGAGCTAGAACACAAAATGGAAGAAGGATTAAAACAGGTCACATCAAAACAGGTAATTAACATCATTATGGTGTGAAATTTATAGAGCATATTTAATATTTAAGTGATGATATTTGATATTATTGTTAAACAAAAAATATTTGGTTTTTTTTTTTTCTCATTGAAAAAATAGCAGTTGTTTTGTTATTCAATTTTGAATTAAAGGCAACTTTCCAATACATATAGACTCGAAGTCATTACAATATACTGATGATGAGATTTATTCGTGTCATTATGGGAATTGAACCATGTACATGGTCTATATCATAGATCCATTTAACTCGGGATATGTCATGCGTCGAGAATGATCACTCTATAAGGTGTCTTTCACCTCAAGTGATTTGATCCCTCTCGATGCATGATAGATCTAGAGTTAAATGGATCTATGCTAGCTCCAGTCAGGGCATGCAATTTTTAGATGATACATGTATATGTTTTAAATGAACATGATAGTTTGACATTTAAATCATTATAAATTAATTTAGTGATCCAATTGAAATTTTTAGTGCTGAAGATGTTGATGAATAATAACAAAATGGAATGATGTAGATATTGAATAGCATATATAGTACATTATATCATCAAGAAATGATATGATGAAAATATTGAAAAAGTCATATGTTTCATAGTAAATTATCTCAATTTTTCTTCTTCACCTTTTCTGTTAGACACACCAACACATTGTCCCATCTTTTCATATCGATCATATGGAAATGGAGGTTGAAATTGAAGACCATGCGAAGCTTTAACTCGAGATATTGGAGTAAAAGCGAGACCTTGTCGCTCTATCTTTCCAATGCTAATAGTTTTATTTTCTAATGTCAATCCATTGGACCTATGGATTGTTAATCCCCAAGCAAGTCTCAATGGAATTTGTCTATTATTAGCTCTTTCAATAGGTATAATAGGAATAGTCTTAGGGAATAATTAATCATATGGAACKCTCACATASTTATCAAATCTTGTCAAAACATAAGTGGTAGGTTCACGAGGATATGTTCATGGATTATACATAATATTTTCAACTACCCCAAGGGCACCATTTAGAATTCCTACATTAGTCCATAAGTTTGAGGTAAGCATATCCCTAGCTCCAAAACAATAGGAATCTCATTGGCCAATTTTTCCTCATCTTCTTCCATGGAGTACTTGCTACTCACTCTTAGTGTTATAGGGAAATTTAGTGATATTAAACAATGCTTATTGTGATTGTGGACATAATTTCTTGTGGAAAATAAATGTATGGCCTTATCAAATGACTCTTTTATTGAACCATCCATATTTCTATTTGTATGAGACATTAGAAATGTCCAATCGATTTCAATAGGAATTTCATCTCTAACATTCATTACTAGATGTCGAGAATATTTTTTATCATTGCTTTTTCCATCTTTCTTAAACATTGTATCAAGAGTTACAACAATTTTGAATAAATTCCATAATTATTTTGCATAACGTTTAGATGCATTTACGGGTCTATCTAGAATAGGAGGTAGTTGTCCCACATCGCCTACCAATATAATTGATCTACCTCGAAAAGGAATGGTAGAATTTTTAGAATAAACTTGACAAAGTCGAGAATCAAATTGTTCTAATAAATTTTTACCTATAAAACTCATTTCATCGATAAAGATGTATTTGTTGTGTCTCATCTCCACCTATAAGGTAATCAAACATGACCCTTGTAAATCTGTAATGTTCCTTATTGGTATATGAAGTGTCAAGTGTATAGTGGATGCAAATATGTTGAATGTTGAAACACCAGTAGGGGCCAAAAGAAGCAAGGGGATCTAATTATGAAAGGATTCATGTTTAAGGGTGTGTTTGTAAGACACCCAACCCCTTAAGTACCCTTTTAAGGGATGGGGTATTAATTTTTTTCCTTTCCTGAACCTCCTTGAATCTATTTAAAAAGGACATCGTCGTCTTCTACTCACCAAGATATTTCTAATGACTGCAAGCATTCTAAAAAAGAAGATCTATATCAAAAATTATGGCCTATTAAATATTTAGGGACTTTATTGGCCAAAGACCTCTTTACTGCCACATGGCACCCAAGTGGCTCCACATCACCTGTGTCATCCTACGTGGTGTTGACATGTTAGAACATGTGGCCCCTTAGCATGGAGTTAGCTTCAGACATGGCACTTTCCACCCATTCCACCGGGCCCTCAGCTCATCGTGTCTCAGCTCTTTATCACATTCCACAATTGCTTCAAACCTCTCTTGAGACCCACTTTACTAAGGTGTTGACACTTTTCCATCGCACATAGGACTGGTGACGTCATATGATGTCATCTCAGGAACTTGGGACATTGGCCACTCCCATTTATTCAAACAGCCCAAATCCCCCGATCCAAGATGAGTTGGCACCTAAGAAAAACAACCCTGTCCTATCATGTCACATGTCCCAACCATGGCTCTACATGTGACCACCATCATTTTGCGACACATGGAACAAGTTTTTTCCAGAAATCTCTATTTGAAAATAGAAAAACCACTTGACAGGTGGCACGATCACTATGTGAAATGTGGACATCCACATCGACTGAAGGGGTACACATGTTATCTCAATGTCGAATGTTTCCCAACAGAGCATTAACACTTGTCTGCTTCCCATTCGTTGAATGATATCATACGATGTCACCTCATATCTATTTGGATTGAGTTATCAACTGTTTTCACAAGAATTGTTTCCCAAATTCTCTCAGTGGTCCATGATCTGGGATATTGTTGGCATGATGGGGACATGTGGCCCTATTTCTTCATGCCACCTGGAACAACATGTGGAAATCGTACAACTCGACATGTGGCACTCATTTTCAACCTGGAACTTTATCCAAAATTTTTGAAACAATATGACACATGGCCCTCCCATGTCATGACAAGTGGGCCATTTTTGGGGCAACATGCCACCATCAAGCATCGGATGTCACGACTTTCCAAACATAGTATAACTATGAAACAACTTTGGTTCCTAGGACTTACGCAATGATTAACCAATTTAATCCCTATTATTATAAGGATACTAATTAAATTAATCTTGGGATTGTGAACCTCAACCCATTATAGTAATATCTATGATGAAGAACTTTTTTGGGTATGAACAATGACCATTGTTTAAAGACGTTGTCACAAGATTTTATGTCTGATCTAGATTTTATGAGAAGAACGAAATCAATATAGATTATTATTATTATTATTACCACATAGACACAAGGAACAATAACCAAGATACAGTAAATATGGGTTCTATTCAATAAAGAAATATGTCAAAATTGTAAAATGTAGACTGAAAACAAGCTTGCTAGAATGGTGACAACTTATCTCTGAGAAAAGATGTGACGGCTACTCTCATTCACAAGAAGATGATTACAATGAGTATCTAAAATCCTTTTTACAATAAACATGAATGTCAAATCCCTATATATCCAAAAACCTAACCCTAGGAGATGAAGCACCAAAAGTCATGTGGGCCCCGTTGGGGTAAGTTAGTACATCAACTTCTCAAGGTCATAACTTTTTCATACGATCTTCGTTTTAGGCACAAGGTATCCCGTTGGAAAGGTATATCCAAGGAATACACATTATGCCATTAAAATTTGACTTTGACTACAGTTTGACCATGGAAATCCACAGAAACACATTTAGGGCCTCAAAACAACCCCAAAAGTTAAGGATCCAAAAACTAGGAAAGAAACATCCAAACTAAAAGACTGCAAATATGAGCCAGTTGAAACAGGTGGGTGGCCACCGATATCCACCTGGATCAATACTCCTCCATTAGGAAGAAATGGTCTCCATTGCATTGATTTCCCCCATCAGATAAGGAAATTTATATTGAATTTGTCCCCAGGTGAGCCACTTGCCTTGGTGTAGGAGTTGTCATGCTTTGACAACCTGATAAAAATGGATCCTCTATTGGCGATTTACCTTGACATGTGTATCCATGATATAATCATTGGATGCATGTTCCATGCAATCAGGGTTGAGAGTTGTTGGTATCAATGGTTCTTCTATCTCTGAGGTGTCCAATAATGGTGGAAAATATGGCCAAAGGAGATCCACATTGAACACTAGGTGAAACACAAGGAAGGGGGGAATGTTGAGCTCAAAAGAAGTGTCTCTCAAAGCCTTGGTTATGGTGTAAGGTCCATAACGAAGTGGATGAATCTTTCGATGGGGCTTGGTAAGGAATTATTTCTGCAAGTGCAACCAAAATTTGTTGCCCACCTATAACTTTTGTGGCACCCCATGTTGATCATGGTGTTGCATGTAGTTGGCATTGGACTTCTGTAAAATATTCTAAACCTGTTGGCAGTTGTGTTGGATCTTCTCAGTGAAATGGGTATCTTTGTTAGCTTCAGTTGAAGCATGGGATGAGTCTTCCTGGGTGGTTGTAAGGGGTAATGCAACATCCATGGGGCCCAATGGTTGAAATCCCAACCCCACCTAAAATGGGTTTTGGTTAGTTGAGATATGTATGGATCTGTTGTAGCTATGTTAAACATAGGGAAGGATTTCATCCCATGTGCGGGGGTTCTTGGAATTGTACATCCACAAAATATGCTTGATAATCTGCTTGACAAGCTCGGTTTGGCTATCGGTCTAGGGGTGGAAGGAAGTGGATTTGATGAGATTGCTATCCAATAGTGAAAAGAGGCTCAACCGGACTGTGTTGAGAAACCGACTATCCTGATCTGAGATAATGGTTTTTGGGATCCAAAAGTGTACCTACAATCTTTGAAAGAATATCTTGGCAGTGACCTTTACTATGATTCTCTTCTTGCAGGTGGCCATAATTTCAATCTTGGAGAAGCAATCAACAACCAAAAAAACATTCATTTTCCCAATTTTTGGACAGAAGGCATGACATGTAATCCATTGATATGGATTCCCAGGGCCTGTCAAGAGTAGGAAGAGGATTTTAAATACCTTGTTTCTTAGTGTTCGGTTTGGAAATAGCGCAGGAAGTGCAAGACTTGATATATGTTCTGCATCCTATTGAAGTTTCGACTAGTAGAAATATTGTTGTATCACTGCCACTATCTTCTCTACATCAAAGTATCTTTCCACCCAACTGTAGTGGGCTTCCCAGATTATCTTTGCTCTCTCTCTTGATGGAACGTAAAGATGGACTAGATGGCACAATAACTTGTCCTAAAGCTGGAAATTAGTGACAGTTGTGTTTGTGCCCAACATCTGGTAGGTGGTGGAGAATTCAAGATCTTTCTCATAGAGGTGGGGCCATCCAGAGGTCTCTTGGTAACAAGAGTCTAGCACCATGGTGAGTTCCATGACTGGAGTTCGACTGAGGAAATTAACTTACTATATTATACTTAATGTTGAGGTGGAACTACTACAATTTTCCTTATGTCTGCATGAACTGCAATGGCTTATGATCATTGTGGATGACTGCCTCACTCCCAAAAATGTAGTGCCATGTATAGTGCATTTCTTTGTCTTAAGTAGGGAACTTGGGGATGACATCTGATAGTGTCTCACTATGATAGGCGACAGGATGGCCGTGTTGAGTGAGAACTGCACCTACAACATAGTCGAAAGAATTTGTCTCGATCTCAAATAGGTTTGCATCTTAGGTAATGAAATCACTGGGTCTGAGCATAAGAGTTTCTTCAAATCATCGAATGGGTTTTGTTGGGGCAGGCCCCACATAAAATTTTCCTCACCACCACCCATGGTTACTTGGATAAGGGCCCATGCAATATGGAATAATCCCAACATGAACCTACGATAGAAATTGGCAAGGCCTAAGAAGATTCAAATCTCAGTGAGTGTGGTTGGGGCTAGCCATTCATGGATGATCTTGATCTTTTGTAGATCCACATGCACACCATGATCATCAATAATGTATCCTATATACTGGACCTTGTCCATGCCAAAAGATCATTTTTACATGTTGGCATATAGTTTGTGTTCTCATAGAGTGTTCATAACGTATTGAATATTTTGCAAGTGCTCTGCCCAAGTCTTGTTGTAGATAAGGATGCCATTTAGATACACTGGTACAAATTTAGAATTGGAGAAAGGATGCAAGATATCGTTGATCATCCTCATGATAGTTGTTGGGGCATTTTTCAAACCAAGGGGCATGACTAGCCATTAAAAAAGATATTCCTTCAACTTGAACGTAGTATTCCATACATTTGTCTTCTCTATTCAGACCTGATGGTAGCTACACTTTCGATCAATTTTACTAAATTATTTTCCCCCCTTGATATACTGAAGGAGATCGTTGATTTAGGGAATCAGGTATCAGTTCCTTACTATGATTTTATTTAGGACTTAGTAATCAATGTAGAGTCGTCAGGTCCCATCTTTCTTCTGCACTAGCATGATTGGTCTTCCACAAGGTGATGATATAGGTCAGATGTGCCCCTTTTGGAGCTATTCTTATATCTAATGCTTGATCTTCTCATTTTCTGACAGAGAGCAATGATAGATTGTCCCATTGGGTAGTGATGTGCCATGTATCATATCAATGTAATTCTTGAATTGAGAGTGCATAGGTACCCTAGTAGGCTAGGAGAAGATGTATTTGTATTCTTCCATGAACTTATCCGCTTTCTTTTGATGTGTGGAGAGGTCAGCTGCAATATTTTTCTCACTATGAGAGAAAATAACAAATAATAAAAACTTCCCAGTCTAAGAGATGACCTTAGACTGGATAAAGGAAAAAGGAAATGGTACAAAGTGGGACTACCTCGGGAATCCTATACAACTTCCTGTTCAAAGTAATAATAACATTGCGAGGCCTAGACACATATACAACATGAAATTTCCATAAATAAGTTTGGACCAAAAGAACATCACAAACTTCAAGGGGAGGAAAATCACACAATACCTCATATTTGAAGGGCTTGATGTCATACAACATGTAACATGATTAGCTAACGTGAATATCACTTCCTTGGAGAATCCATCCAGTGGTGTAGGGATGCAGATGTAGCATTTTCCACGGGGATATCCATTTGATGACCTCCATTGAGATGATTTTATTTTAGATACCACTATCAATAATGAAGTGCATCTCGGTGAATTTCACCCACATATGTGAATGAAAGAGGTGATGTCCTTCCTCTAGTTAATCAGGTTCATCGGGCTAGATCTTGGTGGTATTAACTGGGGCACTGGGTTCCGCATCAATGATAAGTCTCTCTTTTTCTGGTTCTAACTCAAATTCAGAACCCTTATTTGATTCATAGGATTTCACCTCAGCCACCAATGACTACTTTGAGTGGAAATCATCAGTGTTATTCCAGGGGATCTTATGGAAGTCACACCACTGTCCGGTATCTTTCTTCATATTTCCATTGTCTTTCTTTGCCTTCGTATTAGAATGGTTGTACTGAGGTTGTCCATATTTTCTCTTCCTCTTGTTCTGTGGGTTGGGGATACCATTTTCCTACTTCTGTTGTAAGGGGTTCCTAGACCCAAATTGTTTCATCTTTTGTTTAATATTCTACTCTATTTTGACAGCATATCAATAGGCCGCGCCCAAAGAAGAGATGTCCAGAAACTCCATTTTTGTCTAGATGTATCTATGCAGACCACCACGATATTTGAGCACCATATGTTGTTTAGAATATTTCATAACCATCTTGGTGCACAAGGTATGGAATATATTTATGAACTCTAGCACTACTTGCTCCCCTTCCTACCACAATGTGGTCCATTTTGCATATTGGTCATCATAACTTCCAAGAGGGTAGTATTGTTCCTTAATAACATCCCTGAAGGAGTCCCAGGTGAGTGTGACAATAAATAATGAGGGTTCCTATGCTTCCTTTTTCTCTCATAAAGTCTCCCAACAATATTTGACATGGAGAATGACTTCGAGGAGCACAAAAGTAATATTTTCTCTATTCGTAAAGTTATGGATAGAAAAATACCCTTCTAACAAATTCAACCATTTGTCTACAACATCTGCATCTATCTGACCTTAAAATATAGGAATATCAAATTTGATATGTACCTATAAGGGGGCGGTGCCTCTGCTCAAGGAAGATGTGTCACATGTTGGTAGTCGCTGAAGGATTTGCACAAAATTATCCATCATCATGTTCCTTTGTTGCACGAGGGCTTCCTCGAGCAATAGTTTGAAAGAATATTCTATCATGTTCTATTTATTTTATCTCATCATTGAAGGTCTCATTGGTATGCAAGGGATTTTATCCTCAAGATAAAAAATATTGATACCAACTATTTGTACCCTGACCTCATAGAGGAGATGCACTAAGAATGACAAGGAGAAAACCTCTCTAATACCAATAATCCATATTTTATGAGCATAGCAAAATGAATATATATTATTATTATTATTATTATTATTATTATTATTATTAACACAAATACACAAGGAAAAATAGTAGAGATATAATTAAATTGGCTTCTATTCAATAAAGAAATATGCTTAAACTATAGAATGAAAATTGAAAAAAAGATTGCTAGAATTGTGGCAGATTATCTCTGAGAAGAGATATGACAATTGCATTCATTTTCAAGAAGATGATTTCAATGAGCCTATCAAATCATTTTTACAATAAAAATAAATTCCAAAACACTATACATGCAAAAACCTAACCCTAGGAGATGAAGCACCAAAAGTCATGTGGGCCCTGTTGGGGTAAGTTAGTACATCAACTTCTCGGTATTGTAATTTTTTCATGTGATCTTTGTTTTAGGTGCATGAAAGATCGTTCGAAATTTCTATCTGAGGAATACACAAACCTTCATCAAAATTTGACTCATTCTATAATTTGACTGTGGAAATCCCTAAAAAAGTTGTTGAGGGACTCAAAAAGGCCCCAGAAGTTCAGAACCCAAAAACTAGGAAAAAAATGACAAACTAAAAAACTACTAAGATGACCTAGTTGGAATAGGTGGGTGACCAACAA
>JASDQU010437020.1:0-19342 GCA_032191745.1 Picea mariana | reverse complement strand
CTCCACACATCAGAAGCAAGTGGATAAGTTCATGGAAGAATACAAAGACATCTTCTCCTAGCCTACTAGGGTACCTATGCACTCTCAATTCAAGAATTCCATTGATATGATACATGGCGCATCACTACCCAATGGACCAATCTATCATCACTCTCTATCAGAAAATGAGAAGATCAAGCATTAGATCTAAGAATAGCTCCAAAAGGGGCACATATGACCTATATCATCACCTTGTTGAAGACCAATCATGCTAGTGCAGAAGAAAGATGGGACCTGACGACTCTGCATTGATTACCAAGCCTAAATAAAATCACTGTAAGGAACTGATACCTGATTTCCTAAATCGACGATCTCGTTGAGTATATCAAGGGGGACAAATAATTTAGTAAAATTGATCTAAAGTGTAGCTACCATGCCCTTTGGTTGGACAAATTCCCCAACAACTATCATGAGGATGATCAACGATATCTTGCATCCTTTCACCAATTCTAAATTTGTACTGGTGTATCTAAATGGCATCCTTATCTACAACAAGACTTGGGCAGAGCACCTGCAAAATATTCAATAGGTTATGCACACTCTATGAGAACACAAACTATATGCCAACTTGAAAAAATGATCTTTTGGCATGGACAAGGTCCAGTATATAAGATATGTTATTGATGATCATGGTGTGCATGTGGATCTAGAAAAGATCAAGATCATCCATGACTGGCTAGCCCCAACCACACTCACTGAGATTTGAATCTTCTTAGGCCTTGCCAATTTCTATCATAGGTTCATGTTGGGATTATTCCATATTGCATGGGCCCTTAGCCAAGTAACGATGGGTGGTGGTGAGGAAAAGTTTATGTGGGGCCTGTCCCAACAAAACCCATTCGATGATTTGAAGAAACTCTTATGCTTAGCCCCAGTGATTTCATTACCTAAGATGCAAACCTATTTGAGATCAAGACAAATGCTTTCGACTATGTTGTAGGTGTAGTTCTCACTCAGCATGACCACCCTGTGGCCTATCATAGTGAGACACTATCAGATGTCATCCCCAAGTACCCTACTTAAGACAAAGAAATGCACTATACATGGCATTACATTCTTGGGAAGGAGGCAGTCATCCACAGTGATCATAAGCCATTGCAGTTCATGCAGACATAAGGAAAATTGCAGAATGACCGCCATCAGAAGTGGTCCACATACTTGTAGTAGTTCCACCTGAACATTAAGTATAATATAGTAAGTACCAACCGGGTCGCTAATTTCCTCAGTCGAACTCCAGTCGTGGAACTCACCATGGTGTTAGAATCTTGTTACCAAGAGACCTCTGGATGGCCCCACCTCTATGAGAAAGATCGTGAATTCGCCACCACCTACTTGATGTTGGGCACAAACACAACTGTCACTAATTTCCAACTTTAGGACAAGTTATTGTGTCATCTGGTCCATCTTTACGTTCCATCAAGTGAGCGAGTGAAGCTAATCTAGGAAGCCCACTACAGTCGGGTGGAAAGATACTTTGGTGTAGAGAAGATAGTGGCAATGATACAACAATATTTCTACTAGTCGAAACTTCAACAGGATGCAGAACATATATCAAGTCTTGCACTTCCTGCGTTATTTCCAAACTGAACACTAAGAAACAAGGTATGTACACTCCTCTTCCTACTCGTGACAGGCCCTGGGAATAGATATAATTGGATTACATGTCATGCCTTCTATTAAAAAATTGGGAAAATGAATGTTTTTTTGGTTGTTGATTGCTTCTCCAAGATCGAAATTATGGCCACCTGCAAGAAGAGAATCATAGTAGAGGTCACTGCCAAGATATTCTTTCAAAGATTGTAGGTACACTTTTGGATCCCAAAGACCATTATCTTAGTTCGGGATAGTCATTTCCTCAACACAGTCTGGTTGAGTCTCTTTTCACTATTGGATACCAATCTCATCAAATCCAATTCCTTCCACCCGTATACCGATAGCCAAACTGAGTTCATCAAGTAGATTATCGAGCATATTTTGTGCATGTACAATTCCAAGAATCCCCACACATGGGATGAAAGCCTTCCCTATGTTTAACATAGCTACAACAGATCCATACATATCTCAACTAACCAAAACATGTTTTAGGTGGGGTTGGGATTTCAACCATTGGGTCCCATGGATGTTGCATTACCCCTTACAACCACCCAGGAAGACTCATCCCATGCTTCAACTGAATCTGACAAAGCTACCCATTTCATTGAGAAGATCCAACACAACTGCCAACAGGTTTAGAATATTTTACAGAAGTCCAATGCCAACTACAGGCAACACCATGATCAACACGGGGTGCCACAAAAGTTATAGGTGGGCAACAAATTTTGGTTGCACTTGCAGAAATAATGCCTTACCGAGCCCCATTGAAAGATTCATCCACTCCGTTATGGACCTTACAACATAACCAAGGCTTTGAGAGACACTTCTTTTGAGCTCAACATTCCCCGCTTGTGTTTCACCCATTGTTCAATGTGGATCTCCTTTGGCCATATTTTCCACCATTATTGGACACCTCAGAGATAGAAGAACCATTGATACCAACAACTCTCAACCCTGATTGCATGGAACACGCATCCATTGATTATATCATGGATACACATGTCAAGGTAAATTGCCAGTAGAGGATACATCTTTATCAGGTTGTCAAAGCATGACAACTCCTACACTAAGGCAAGTGGATCACCTGGGGACAAATTCAATAGAAATTTCCTCATCTGATGGGGGAACTCAATGAAATGGAGACCATTTCTTCCTAATGAAGGAGGATTGATCTAGGTGGATATCGGTGGCCACCCACCTATTTCAACGGGCTCATATTTGCAATCTTGTAGTTTGGATGTTTTTTTCCTAGTTTTTGGATCCTTAACTTCTGGGGATATTTTGAGGCCCTAAATGCGTTTCTATGGATTTCCATGGTCAAACTGTAGTCAAAGTCAATTTTTAATGGCATAATGTGTATTCCTTAGATATACCTTTCCAACGAGATACCTTGTGACTAAAACAAAGATCGTATGCAAAAGTTACAACCTTGAGAAGTTGATGTACTAACTTACCCCAACGGGGCCCGCATGACTTTTGGTGCTACATCTTCTAGGGCTAGGTTTTTGGATGTATAGGGATTTGGCATTCGTGTTTATTGTAAAAAGGATTTTAGATACTCATTGTAATCATCTTCTTGTGAATGAGAGTAGCCGTCACATCTCTTCTCAGAGATAAGTTGTCACCATTCTAGCAAGCTTGTTTTCAGTCTACATTTTACAAATTTGACATATTTATTTATTGAATAGAACCCATATTTATTGTATCTTGGTTATTGTTCCTTTTGTCTATGTGTTAATAATAATAATAATAATAATCTATATTGATTTCATTCTTCTCATAAAATCTAGATCAGACATAAAATCTTGTGACAATGTCTTTAAACAATGGTCATTGTTCATACCCAAAAGAGTTCTTAGTCGTAGATATTACTATAATGGGTCGAGGTTCACAATCCCGAGATTAATTTAATTAGTATCCTCATAATAATCGAGATTAAATTGGTTAGTCAGTGTGTAATTCCTAGGAACCAGAGGTGTTTCATAGTTATACTATGTTTGGAAAGTTGTGACATCTGATGCTCGATGGTGGCATGTCGCCCAAAAAATGGCCCACTTGTCATGACATGAGAGGGCCATGTGTCATATTGTTTCAAAAAATTTGGATAAAGTTCTAGGTGGAAAATGAGTGCCACATGTCGAGTTGTACGATTTCCACATGTTGTTTGAGGTGGCAAGAACAAATAGGGTCACATGTCCCCATCATGCCAACGATATCCCAGATCATGGACCACTGAGAGAATTTGGGAAACAAATCTTGTGAAAATAGTTGATAACTAAATCCCAATAGATATGAGGTGACATCATATGACATCATTCAACGAATGGGAAGTAGACAAGTGTTAATGCCCTGTTGGGAAACATTCGGCATTGAGATAACATGTGTACCCCTTCAGTCCACATGGATGTCCACATTTCACATAGTGATCGTGGCACATGTCAAGTGGTTTTTCTATTTTCAAATAGAGATTTGTGGGAAAAACTTGTTCCACGTGTCGCAAAATGACGATGGTCACATGTAGAGCCATGGTTGGAACATGTGACATGATAGGACAGGGTTGTTTTTCTTAGGTGCCAACTTATCTTGGATCAGGGGATTTGGGCTGTGTGAATAAATGGGAGGGGCCAATGTCCCAAGTTCCTGAGATGACATCATATGATGTCGCCGATCCTATGTGCGATGGAAAAGTGTCAACACCTTAGTAAAGTGGGTCTCAATAAAGGTTTGAAGCAATTGTGTAATGTGATAAAGAGCTGAGACACGATGAGATGAGGGCTCGGTGGAATGGGTGGAAAGTGCCATGTCTGAAGCTAACTCCATGCTAAGGGGCCACATGTTCCAACATGTCAACACAACATAGGATAACATAGGTGATGTGGACCCACATGGGTGCCATGTGGCAGTAAAGAGGTCTTTGGCCAATAAAGTCCCTAAATCTTTAATAGGCCATAACTTTCGATATAGATCTTCTTTTTTAGAATGCTTGCAGTCGTTCGAAATATCTTGGTGAGTAGAAGACAACGATGTCCTTTTTAAATAGATTCAAGGAGGTTCAAGAAAGGAAAAAAATTAATACCCTATCCCTTAAAAGGGTACTTAAGGGGTTGGGTGTCTTACAAACACACCCTTGAACATGAATCCTTTCATCATTAGATCCCCTTGCTTCTTTTGGCCCCTACTAGTGTTTCAACATTCAACATATTTGCATCCACTATACGCTTGACACTTAATATACCAAAAAGGAACATGACAGATTTACAAGGGTCATGTTTGATTAACTTATAGGTGGAGATGAGACACAACAAATACCTCTTTATCGATGAAATGAGTTTTATAGGTAAACATTTATTAGAACAATTTGATTCTCGACTTTGTCAAGTTTATTCTGAAAATTCTACCATTCCTTTTGGAGGTAGATCAATTATATTGGTAGGCGATGTGGGACAACTACCTCCTATTCTAGATAGACCCGTAAATGCATCTAAACGTTATGCAAAATAATTATGGAATTTATTCAAAATTGTTGTAACTCTTGATACAATGTTCAAGAAAGATGGAAAAAGCAATGGTAAAAAATATTTTCGACATCTACTAATGAATGTTAGAGATGCAATTCCTATTGAAATTGATTGGACATTTCTAATGTCTCATACAAATAGAAATATGGATGGTTCAATAAAAGAGTCATTTGATAAGGCCATACATTTATTTTCCACAAGAAATTATGTCCACAATCMCAATAAGCRTTGTTTAATATCACTAAATTTCYCTATAACACTAAGAGTGAGTAGCAAGTACTCCATGGAAGAAGATGAGGAAAAATTGGMCAATGAGATTCCTATTGTTTTTGGAGCTAGGGATATGCTTACCTCAAACTTATGGACTAATGTAGGAATTCTAAATGGTGCCCTTGGGGTAGTTGAAAATATTATGTATAATCCATGAACATATCCTCGTGAACCTACCACTTATGTTTTGACAAGATTTGATAACTATGTGAGCGTTCCATATGATTAATTATTCCCTAAGACTATTCCTATTATACCTATTGAAAGAGCTAATAATAGACAAATTCCATTGAGACTTGCTTGGGGATTAACAATCCATAGGTCCCATGGATTGACATTAGAAAATAAAACTATTATCATTGGAAAGATAGAGCGACAAGGTCTCACATTTAGTCCAATATCTCGAGTTAAAGCTTCGCATGGTCTTCAATTTCAACCTCCATTCCCATATGATCGATATGAAAAGATGGGACAGTGTGTTGGTGTGTCTAAGAGAAAAGGTGAAAAAGAAAAATTGAGATCATTTACTATGAAACATATGACTTTTTCAATATTTTCATCATATCATTTCTTGATGATATAATGTACTTTATATGTTATTCAATATCTACATCATTCCATTTTGTTATTATTCATCAACATCTTCATCACTAAAAATTTCAATTGGATCACTAAATTAATTTATAATAATTTAGATGTCAAAGTATCATGTTCATTTAAAACATATACATGTATCATCTAAAAATTTCATGCCCCTGCTCGCGACTGGAGCTAGAGTAGATCCATTTAACTCCAGATCTATCATGCGTTAAGAGGGATCAAATCACTTGAGGTGAAAGACACCTTATAGAGTGAAAAACTTGAGGAAACATTTGCACCTCAAAGGATTTGATCATTCTCGACGCATGACATATCCCGAGTTAAATGGATCTACGATATAGACCATGTACATGGTTCAATTCCCATAATGACATGAATAAATCTCATAATCAGTATATTGTAATAGTTTTGAGTCTATATGTATTGGAAAGTTGTCTTTGATTCAAAATTAAATAACAAGGCAACTGCTATTTCAGTAAGAAAAAAAAAAACTAAATATTTTATGTTTAACAATAATATCAAATATCATCACTTAAATATTAAATATGCTCTATAAATTTCACACAATAATAATGTTAATTACCTTTTTTGATGTGACCTGTTTTAATCCTTCTTCCATTTTGTGTTCTAGCTGCTGCAACTCCTTCACACTTAGTGAATCAAGATCTCCACCCAAAAGATGGCTGCACGCAATTTAACATTTTAAATTAAAATATTTTATGATCGAAAATTTAATTGTCATTTATTTTCGTCAAAATTACCTTTTCCGTCTTTGTAAGCTCTCAACCCTTTCCTTCAATTGCGTCAACTCCAAGTTTGAATCCTGCGCTTACCAATAAAGCTTTTTAATATAAAACATGTATCACCGGTAACTATGAAGCATAAATCGTTGAATTTACTAAAGCTTTTTAATATCTAACATCCATTAGAAGAAATTATGAAAGATAAATACCGTTGAATTCTACATCTGATAAAACTTATTAATATTAAACATCATTGACAAGGAATTATGAAAGACAAATGGTTGTATCGTCAATTCTTTTACTAAATTGATAATCAGACATTTTAATTTAGCATGATTATCATGAATAACACAAAATTCAAATCAATATGATGAAGACCGTTCTTTGACAATAGGGAAAATTAGTAAATCTTATAAAATAATCAAAATTATTACATTTTAAAATTATTATTTTTAAACAGTAATATAAATCGACAATACTAATAGTAATAATGTTTTTAAATTATTAGTTTTAAGCAGCTCTATTATCAGTTTAAAGTACAGTTAAAACTTGCGCTTTTGAAATTATCTATACTTAAAGTACATCTGTTAAAAACACATCATATATCATGGTTTACACTAATATATTATGTTAAGATTTTCACTTCAACGTGTATAGAAAATAGATCAATTAAAAATGACTAATTATTTTTTCTATTGAAAGCATATATCATTTAATGGAAAAGATTTGTAACTATTATTATGTTTTATAAGAAAAGTAATAAAATTTATTATAATTTAGTTATTTAAAATAAAGATAATCATTATTATCTATTATCTTTATTAATTTTTATTTTTAAATATAATTAAAACTAAATAATTATATTAAAAAATATTATGGAAGGATTTTTGAACAATAAATATTAATTTTTAATTTAATATGAAATATTAAATAAATATCATGTATTGAATTAAGGCTAGATGTTACTTGTAAGTACATGATTATTCTATTAGACCCTGAATGGTTAAGAGCTCCGCTTTACCACAAGCTCATTTGGAACTATAACATTGATAAAAGGCTAAATGGATGGTGGTGATCTTATTATGGGCTTGAAAACAATTGTAAATTAATAGACCATTGGCTTTGGTATAAGAAAAAATATCTCTTTCACACTTTCATCACTCTGGTTATCTTATATGGATGTGAAGTTTTGGGTTGAAATATCTCTAGAGAATCCTGGAGAAAGATAGAATAGATCCAAAATAATTTTATGACTTATAATCTCAAAATTAATGGCAAAACACCTTATCCTATCCTTCTCTTTATCTTATCCTTCTCATAGAAGAAATAGTTTCCCCCATTGCGAACATTACTATAATTAGATACCTAATTTAAAAGAACAAGATAAACAACATGGACAATAAGAGGATCCCCAAAATTGGTTCAAACTCTAGCCAAATACACTAGCGGATGAAGCGAGGATGGCATAAATATGCCAAATTTTTGATAAATCATTGGGGAATACAAGAAGAATCCATCATGCATAGTACTGATAATATTACAAATGTTATCACTTGCCAATTTAAGGAGAACATGTCGCGTGATAAAGAATTAGAGGATAATATGAAATTAAGATACTACAAAGAGGTGGACAACCCTAATTCAGAAGCTCAAAAGTACCTCTCTGTTTTAACAAGTGCAAAGAAGAAAATCAACATTCCTAAAATAAGAACAAAATTTCATGAGCTACATAGTGAAATTGGGTCTTGGATGATTATCAAAACACAATGGGATGAAAGAATATTCCATATTTGTGACACTAATATGGTTGAAGATAAAAAAAACATTTTCTCTTAAATTTACCTACCTATTCCCAAATTAGATCCCATTTTAAAAATATTTTCCACAATACATACCTTCCTAACCTCCTGAATCATCAAAACTATGGTGATCTTGGAACACTTCTCTCAATGTTTTTTGAACATAGAAATACAATTTTAAAGAAATCAAAGTAATCCCTTACCTTATCAAGGTCTAGGTACGATAGACCAATTGGTTCCAATGAACATTAATCATCATTATCATCATAAATAAATATAGATTTATTTTTATTTCGATAATTTTATTTATTTATAATTTATTTAAATTCTAAAAAAAATTATATCATTAAATTTAAAATGAAATTTAATTTTCACATTTAAACGATTTCCCTTATAAATATATTATATGTATTTATATATCAACCTTTCATTCAAATTAAATATTATGTTTATGAAATATTACTTTTTACTTAAACAATGGGGTTTCATCTGCACCCCAAACCCCACCCTTAATGGGGATGGGGATGGAGAATGAAAGACACTATTTGTTCATTTTCACACTTCACCCGCCACCATAAATGGGGAACAAAGTAAAGGTGAGGTGGGGTGAGCTTGGGTAAATAAAGTGGGGATGGGGAATTAAATTGATAAAATATGGTTGGAATGGAGGTGAAAGTGGGTATATAATTAACATTCAATTTCAATATAAATATATTTCATTGAAATATATCTCATCATTAATCAATGGAACAATTCTAATTTAGAAGGAGCTAGTATGTTTATTTAGGGTTACAACTAGGGTTTTTCTATAGCTACTTACAACTGTATCCATTGGCTCTCTTGGAAACTTATTCAAGATTTCCCCTCCCCTCCTATCAATTATCATTGTAGGTTCTTTCCTCTACATAGGCTCCTTGGCATCAAAAATCCCAAGCATGGAAAGAAATCTCTCTTTTATCACTCCAAAGGAATTTGAATTCCCCGACTCTCCTAGAAGCATTCCTCTACCAAATATTGTAGGTGGAAGTTTTATCTAATAAACTCCTAGAATTACATTTCTTGATGTGATCATAAGAGGGGATCTTGATGGAAGCCATATCCCTAGGTTCCACATGGTACACAAAGCTCTAGCGCATCCATCACTCTTGAGAAATACATGACAAAGATATGGGATTTCTATGAAGATAATGGGATTATTTTTCATTTTAATGGTCCTTGGAAAAATCCTACAAACTTACACCACACATATATTTCATTTGGAAAACACAAATCTAGGAACAAAATTCTATCTACCCTACACATTGTGTAGTTAACTTAACAAAGGATAGATTTTAGAATATTTACTTGGGTCCTTTATTTTATCATTAATATGGTCTTTTCATGAAGATCTAGATTCCAAATTCAAATATAATATCATATTCCCCCTCCACAATTCCAGTTTGGGTTAGACTATGTAATTTACCTCTATATTTCTATGGATGTTATGATTCACTTAGTCATAAATAAAATTATTTAGGAAAAATTCATTTTAGAACTGAGTAAATAGAGAATCGATGCACTACATGATATGCACACATATATGTATAAAATAAATCCAACAAAGGATTTATAATAGAAATAAATTTCATCACCAAAGAATACACCTAGACTCAAGAAATGGATTATGAACAAGTAAAGTTTCATTATAGGTTAGGGTTTGAAACATGGCACATTTTTGCACATTGTAACAATAACTAAATCATGGGTTGTTCAAGAAAATATGATGAAAATACTACATTATGGGATGGAGTGATGAAAGAACATCATTTGATCAATAAGGATCCCCCGACATCTACACAAATTTATGCCGCACGGGCAATGCAATTGGTTTTGCCTTTAGTCGCAATATGTTTCCATGAAGTAAAAATCCTTCTCCTCCACGCCTACCTCCAACTTGGGATCTTGTGATGTAGTCCCCTCCATATCAAAGGACACTATACCCCTTATAAAGGAAAAATAAAGTTACATATTTCCCAGATAAACCCTCATATTTCAATGAGATAGGTTAATATGGTTGAGGAACAAGTGACATAATGGATCCTGGAAGTCTTATTAATTCACCAAAATGAATAGGACCAAGATCAAAAAATGGGGGAAAGTAATAACCTATTACTCCTATGCATGATCCAAAGTGGAAATTGACAACAATTGTCAATAAGAAAAAATGCATCCTTCCACAATATCAAATTTAGCCATGTATTATTTTTGTATTATCTTATGCTCTGATTTCATTTTCATTTATTGATATAAACAAGTTTTTGAATAAACTATTGAGAAAAATATAAATTTGAGGGTTTAGTTGACTCCTAGACATTTCAAATCCTGTAAACTTCGCCCATCTCTTAATCCTTTTCATCATTTGTAACTCATTGTTGTAGGATTTGATTGGAACATTTTAACATAAAATATTAACAATTATTAGTCCCTGTCGAAGGTCGGGACTCTAGCGATCGATTCATCGTTGACCTTCAATTACTTTTCCTTTGACTATTTTTTTTTTTGTGCTTCTCGATATTATATATAGGAAAATTAAAATAGTTATTATTTTGTAATATTTTAATTGTTTTTATTTAAAAAGATATTGGCTAATAAGTTGTATGTCTTATTGGAGTATTTTGTTAATCCTAAGTTTTGAGTCTAGGATATCTTCGTATTTTCATTCACATTGTTTTATTATATCTCTTATTGTCGAGATTTTTGTTAATCCTAAGTTTTGAGTCTAGTATTTCTTCATATTTTCATGGACATTGTTTTCGAGGTCTTTAAATAGAGTCCGACAAATTTTATTTTTTTTCAATCTGATATAACCTAAGCTTATTGAATCTCATTAAGTCTATTAAGTGAATAGGTGTAACAACCTGGGTTTAAAACCCCCATTTTAAATAATGTATTGTTACATTGCTGAGATGGCAGAGTTCCCAAACAATTATTAGAAGGCCAGTGTGCCCAAGAATTGTAATGTCGTGATCATTATTAATAATACATACATCATTGGCTGCTAGACGAAAAAGGACTAGAGTTATAGGGGGCTATGATTCTACAAGAGAGGGGGCTTGAGGGGATAAATGTTTATTTCCTATTTTTAATTACCCTTTGGTCTAAGGGGGTGGATCAGTTATGTGGGATTCTTGGGGAAGGTCAGGAGGTTCTTGATTCCCCATGAATTACTTAAACCCAACTCTGGTCTCATGAGGGGTTCGACACTCATTAACTCCTTCATTCACTTACTCACTTGTTCATTCCTTCCATCCTTACCTATCACTCATGGATCCATCCTCACCCATGTCTTGATTTGGGAAAGGGAACCGAACTACCGAAGATGAGCCACGATATTGTTGGTTGTAGTGGTCACTGGTGTGATCCAGCCATCACTTGAGAGCTTCATGTTTGAGATGAATTGGCTAGTGTCCAACATTGTTCACAGCCGTGAGTATTGAGAGTTTAGCATCGAGATTCTGGACCAATTGTGCTGAAACCCAGAATAAAGAAAAGGACTTCGTGAGGGACTGCATGGCAGAGAAGGGTGGAGGTCCATTCTCTTGGGTGGTGCAAGCTGGGTAGAAGAGAGTTGGGTACTTGGATTGCTGTGAGTGCCGGGAAAGCCTGTGAGAGATTGAGTGTTGACTATTTTGGGAAGCCAAGTAACACTCAGGAACCATCCTTGTAGATTCATAGCCCTGGCTCGCGGGTGACACTGCTATTAAGTTTTGGAAAAATTAGCATCTACGGTTGGGTGGAACATCCTTGGGATGCATCCAGTTGGTGTCTTCTTTTATAAAGATAATTTCTCTTTGTTATGGTATTATCTAGCTATGTATGAATGTATATCACTGTGTATTTATTTATCGCTTGATTACATCTTTAGAATATGCATGCTTGCTGGTTATTGTTGTGCATGTGGTTAAATCCTTTTCTTTTATGCATCCTTATTAATTTAAAAAGGTATCAGTAAAATAAAGAAGTCTCAGGGTGGGCTTGAAGGTGGTGTACCCTGGCCTACGGGTGGCTGGGTATGTTATAGTCTGGTATCAAAGCTTCTGGTTGAAACACCGGGTCGGTATGGGTTGGGTCTGTTGGTCAGAGTCTCGTGATCGAGATCGAATTACTACCATGAAATTGAAAATCTCAAGATCAGTGGTGTTGCAAAGTCTACGCAGGAGCTAGAATATCAGAGGTCCCTTGCGAGGGTTCAAAGGTCTGTGACCATCCCCTTCGGATTTGAGAGCGATCGCCACTGTGGGATCAAGAGAGATATGCGATCGTTGGATCAGAGGGCATGTGAACAGGGGTTGTCCGATGAAATCGAAGAAAAGGTTAAGTCACAACCCTAATATCCCATTGGAGAGAGAGATTGATGGCCAAGGGGCATTACGGGGAACCAAGTTGCATCGGAGTTAATTCCCCAAGGTGATCCTGCAATCCAAACCATGGTTTCACTGAGGGGTTACGTGTTAGCATCGAAATAATAACGGGGAGAAAGGCAGGTTACTCCATACTATCAAAGCGTGGCCCCTCAAATTGAAAGGCATTTAGTGATGTGACATGATAGTGCTCGAACCATCGAAACTCTAAAGGGACAAAGTAGATCCAGACCATTGATCGAGGTGGACGCATGGAAGGATATCCTACACTCCGAAAGATAACCACTTCGGAAGAAAGATGGATGTGAAAATCGAGAACTCTCGAAGGCCCGAAGCCTAGATTTCATCTGGATCATCCATCAATAAGGACACGGGCGCTAGTTCACTCACTTCAAAGACTTAGTACTCCAGAAGGTTTTGTCGAGTGAGGTACTAGAAAAATAATTACCTGATGTCCCAAAGTAATTGAAGACCATTGATCTCAAATCAACAAGAGTCGTTGATCTATGTAACAGTATCTCTCGAAGTCTTGAAGTCCGGGGTTAATACAAACTGTCTGATAAGGGAGACACATGTCGGTAGATTGGCCAGTTCAGGAATTCAAAGTTTGAGAGAATTGGAAGTTTGCTAGTTTGGAAACTCCCGAAGCCTAAAGTACAGAAGCCTAGAGAGCCAAAGTGGTGGGGCACGATGACGTCAGGTAGAGGTGATGTGGAATGAGGAATACCAAAGTGACATGGCTTGCATACATCAACCTATATGATGTGGACACATGGGATGTGTGCCATGTGTCAGTAATTTTTGAGCATGTGGAGGATGAAAATGTCAGTTAGAACATGACATGTGTCACCCACCTTATTGAGCCACATGTACACTTCTACTATTTCACCACGTGGCGACAGATCATGAATTCTGGAGACTGGGCACTCTAGAGGAAAAATATGTGACAGTTGGCATTGGGTCAAGAACTCCTAAAGAGATGAGGTGACTCACATCCATTGATCTCTGAGAGAGACGTGTCGACGGATCGTCGACTTCAGGTGAAAGAAATCCGGGAGAGAGTGAAGGCAGAGAGTTTGAAATTCCTGAAGCCCGAAGTCCCGAAGCCTAAACAACTGAAGCGATTCACAGTCATTGATCTGTGGGAGGACATGCATAAGAATATTGATAACTCTGGGTAAAAGAGTTCCGGGAAAAAGCAAGCGGGTAAACTTGAAACTTCTGAAGGTGATAGTCTTGAACTGGACTAGAGCTGTTGATTTTAGGAGGGCGCATGGTGCCTGATCCCAAAATTCGGGTACAGAGTACTCCGAGGGAAAGTGGAGGTCAAAAGTGCTGAAATACTAAAGCACGAAGTCTCAAAGTGGATCTCTATCGTTCATCATGAATAAGGACGAGGATCATTGATTGGGTCCTGGTTGAAGGTTCCGAAGTTTCGAAGTACTGAAGCCCTTGATAAGCACTTTTTCAAAATTAAGGGGTTAAACACGTCCACTCAAAATGCGTATTGAATAAATCGAAGATGGCGAGGGAGCCTCCAGCCGTGATAAGGAGGCTGAAGGACAGAATACTAGAGTTGTTAATGCAGAGACAGAGTCCAATGGATGCAAGGAGAAAGGAGAGCAGGAAAAATTAATAGAAACCATAAGAAGCCTGAAAATAGAAGTGCAGAGCTACAAAGAAGATAATGAGAGAGTGATGAGAGAGAAAAATCAGATAAATAATCAAGTTATGTAGAGCTTAAATCAGTTACAGAGGAAAACAAAGAAGGGATCAAACTCAAAACAAGAGGAAGAAGGCAGGTTTTGTGAAAGAAGAGAGGATTGTGGAGGAGTTGGTTATTCGAGAAGTGCCATCAGAACGCATATACACCACTCACCTCCTTACTCAGAAAGAAATTGTTATGCATCGAAAGATCCCATAAGCAATCCAGAGGTGTCCCCTGTTAGGCACCAGAGAAGGAGACATGAAGTGGACAATTTTCAAGGAGAATTGAGGAAGCTTAAACGACCCTCCTTTGATGGTGAAAGAGAAAGGGAAGATGATGTCGAAGCATGGTTACTTGTACTCAATTGATATTTCCAGTTCCATAACTATTCATCAAACTTAGAAGCTGAGATTTCCACCTACCATTTACATGGGAAAGATGCAATGTGGTGGGATCAACTTAAGCAAGTTGAACTTTTTAATGAGATTAGGATCACTTGGAAGGAGTTCAATAAGTACTTCCAGAAGGATTACCTCTTAGAGCATTTCTATGATAAGAAAATGCAGGAGTTCTTTGAACTTAGGTTGGGAAGCATGACCATGGAATAATATGAGAAGAAATTCTTGGGATTGTTAAAATATGTTGGGTTTATGAATGATGAAAAGGTAAAGATACAAAGGTTTTTGAGTGGATTGCCAAACTTTTATAAAGAAAATATTAGGTATGATGAGCCCAAGACCTTGAATGAGGCCATCAGGAAGGCTAAATACCTATATGAGCAAGGATAGAGAAGAGAATCCCTGCAGAAATCTTGGAAGGATAAGAAGAAGGAGAAGCTCGATCAGAGGAGGAAAGGATTCAAACCTCCCTTCAATAGGAATGAGCCTAATAGAAATCATCAAGATCAGTATGCTAAGGGTGAATCCAAGAAAGAAGAGTCCTTGGGAAAAAGAGGAATACCACCCATCCAATGTTGGGGACGCAAAGAAGATCACCTGTACAAGGATTGCCCACACGGAAATGACAGAGTGAAGATTGAGCACAACGTGCAAAAGGCTACAACAGTCGCAAATATGGGAAGAATCTATGCAGCTTTAGATGATTGAAAAGAAGAATACGAGTCCAATATGATCAAGGTGGAAGGTAAGATCATAAATCAGCCCACTACTATTTTGATTGACTCGGGAGCAAGTCATTGTTACATTGATCCTAAAATAGTGGATAGATTACATTTGGAGAAAACTAAACTTAGAAAATCAAGTTTGGATTAGCTAGCCACTGGGACCAAAAGGAGAATCCATGATATGGTCATAGGATGTTCCATAAGTGTTAATGGTGTGAAAACAAATGTTTATCTAAATATCATACCATTGGGGTCTTATGATATTCCAATTGGAATGGATTGGTTGGACAAGCATCATGTTGTCCTAGATTGTCATAAAAAGACATTTACATGTCATGATGGAGATGGAAAATAGATCACAGTGAAAGGAGTTCCAAGACCCATCTCTATAAGGGAGATTTCATCCTTACATATGAAGAGATGCTTTAGAAAAGGATGTCAATTGTATGCAGCTCATGTGGAAGAATCATAAAATACAAAAGGGCCAAGCCTTGAAGATTTCACTGTACTACAGGAATTTGGGGATGTATTCCAAGAAATACTAGGGTTTCTGCCAAGAAGGGAGATAGGTTTCTCAATTGATTTAGTGCCAAGAGATGCCCCGGTGTCAAAAACACCTTACATAATGAGCACACTAGAGTTAAAAGATTTACAAATGTAGTTGGAGGAATTGTTGAATAAAGGGTACATATGTCCAAGTGTTTCACCATGGGGAGCACCAGTACTTTTTGTCAAAAATAAGGATGGAACCTTGAGGCTATGTATTGAATTTCAACAACTGAACAAGTATACCATAAAGAACAAGTATCCTCTACCCAGAATTGATGACCTTTTGATCAGCTAAGAGGAGCAAGGATGTTTTCAAAGATTGACCTGAGGTCAGGATACCATCAGGTAAGAATAAAGAAAGAAGACATTCATAAGACAACCTTTAGGACCAAGTATGGGAATTATGAATTTGTAGTGGTTCCATTTGGACTGACCAATGCAAGAACTATATTTATGTGCTTAATGAATGACATATTCAAAAACTATTTGGATAATTTTTTCATAGTGTTCTTGGATGACATACCTATCTATTGTAAGTATGAAGAAGAGCACGAACATCACTTAAGATTGGTATTGCAAGTGCTGAGAGAACATTAGTTGTATGCCAAGTTGAGTAAGTGTTCTTTTTATCAAAAGAAGATCCATTACTTGGGACACATTATTTTAGAGTAGGGCATAGCAGTAGATCTAGAGAAGATTGAAGCCATTAGAAGATGGCCAACACCCAGAAATGTGTCAAAAGTCAGATCTTCCATGGGATTAGCTGGTTACTATAGAAGGTTCATAGTATGGTTCCCTAAGATTTCTCATCCCATTACTTCTTTGCAAAAGAAGGGAACTAAATTTGAATGGACACCTAAGTGTGAAGAAAATTTTAATCTGTTGAAGGAATTACTTACTAGTGCACCTGTGTTAAATATTGTTGACCCAAACGAAAGTTTTGTGGTATGTATAGATGCATGTAACGAAGGACTTGGGGGACTCCTCATGCAAAATGGACATGTCACTGGTTATGAGTCCATAAATATTAAGAAGCATGAGAGGAACTATGCCGCACATGACTTGGATCTTGTTGCCATTGTCCACGCCTTGAGGATGTGGAGGCATTATCTCATGGGGAAGAGATTTGAACTAAGGACAGACTACACTGGCCTGAAATATATTTTTGAACAACCAACCTTGAATTCCAGGAAAGCAAGATGGTTGTAATTTTTAAGTGAGTGTGACAATAGAGGAGTATGAGATGTACAACAAAAAATAGAGGAGTATGAGAAAAAAGAAGATGGATTAGTCATGCATAAGAATAGAATCTATGCTCCTATTTCTGAAGAACTGAAGAATTTGGTATTGAAGGAAATGCATGATGTTCCTTATGTTGGACATCCTAGTTACCAGAAAACAATTACAGCAGTATGAAGCCAATTCTTCTGGTCGAGAATGAAAAAGGATCTTGTTGATTGCATCACTCAATGTATGGAATTTCAGAAGGTGAAAGTTGAACATAGGCATCCAACAAGGTTGCAACAACCTTTACACATTCCTTAGAAGAATAGGTAAGTGATCACCATGGATTTCATCACATGATTACCTAGAACGAATAAGAAACATGACTCCATCATGGAGGTGGTTGAAAAATTAACAAAGGATGCTCATTTTGTGCCTGTAAAGACAACACATACAATGACTAATATTGCAGAAATTTACATGAGAGAGATTGCTAGTTGCATGGGATACCTAGGACAATTGTCTCGGACAAAGATACAAAGTTTACCTCCAATTTCTGGAGGGGATTTTTTAAAGGATTTGGTACAAATCTAAACTTTATCGCAACATAGCATCCCTAGACATATGGAAAAACAAAGAGGGTCAACCGAATAATTGAAGACATGCTGAGAATCTATGTGATGGATAAGGCATCTAAGTTGGAGGATTACGTAGACATGGTTGAGTTTGCATATAATAATGGGTATCAAGATTCTTTGAGAATGAGCCCATTTGAAGCCTTGTACGATAGATAATGTAATACTCCAGTGAGCTGGGACAACCCAACAGACAGAGTGGTACTTGGGCCAGAGTTGCTCAAGGATATGGAAGACCAAATGGTTAAGATCAAGCAGAATTTAAAGACAACTCAGGATAGACATAAATTTGTATTTAAATAAGAAAAGGAAAACTAGAGAATTTAAATTAGGGGAGCATGTGATTATTAAAGTGAAGCCCAAGAAAAGTTCTTTAAAATTGTGTAGTTGTACAAAACTAGTAGCCAAATTCTATGGTCCATTTGAAATATTGGACAAAATAGGGTCAGTTTCATAAATTCTTACATTGCCTGCTTCCATGAATGTGTATAATGTATTTCATGTCTCTTTACTAGATAAATATGTACATGATCCTAACCATGTTGTTGATTGGCATCTGATTCAGGTGGAGACAGAGGGAGACTTTCAGGTCCAGCCAGTGCGGGTATTAGACAAAAAGGTCAAAATGCTCTGGAATCAAGTTATAGAGCTGGTAAAAGTTTAGTAGACCAAGTATTGTCCTAAAGATGCTACCTGGGAGCATGAAGATGCCATGCACCCAGAGTACCCGCATCTTTTTGAATAATTTTGATATTTTGATATCTATTTTGAATATGCACTGATGACAGTGCCAAAATAAGGGGGAGGGGATGTAACACCCGGGTTTTGAACCCCCATTTTAAATAATGTATTGCTACATTGTTGAGAGGCTAGAGTGCCCAAACAATTATTAAAAGGCTAGTTTTCCCAAGAAATGTAATGTCTTGATCATTATTAATAATACATACATTGTTGGCTACTAGACAGACAAGGACTAGAGTTATAGGGGGCTGTGATTCCACAAGAGAGGGGAATTGAGGGGATAAATGTTTATTTACTATTTTTAATTACCCTCTGTTCTAAGGGGGTGGACTAGTTACGTGGGATTCTTGGGGAAGGACAGGAGGTTCTTGATTCCCCACGAATTACTTAAACCTGCCTA
>JASDQU010437019.1:99140-115851 GCA_032191745.1 Picea mariana | reverse complement strand
TGTTGACCCAAAGAGATATCAGGGCTTCGATATTCTTGAACAACCATAGCCATTCCTCGAAACCATAGGCATTGAACTTAAGATTAAACCCCAGGTATTTGAAACCTTCTTCTAAGATTTTTAGAGGAAAAGGGAGAGCACTTTCCAAAAGAGGAGACAAGTATTCCCGGGGGAATGAGAAGTGCATGTAGGACTTCAAACAATTGATTTCCAACCATGTAGACTTGCATAAAAGGTCCAATATTTTTCAAATGCATTTAAATTATTGAAGAACACCTGCACCAAACAGGAGAACATCATCAACAAAAAGAAGATGAGAAAGGATTTCAAAAGGTGTGATTTTGAGGCCTTTCAGGTCGTTGTGGCTTCTAGCATGTTTCATAAGTTTACTGAGCCCTTCTGCTACTAGGAGAAAGAGGAAGGGGGAAAGGGGGCACCCTTTCTGAATCCCCCTGGAATTTCTAAAGAAATTAGAAGGAGATCCATTGATGAGGACTGCAAAGGAAGCATATTGAACACATCCAAGGATCCAATTAACCAAGGCTAGGTTCATCCCCGTTTTTACCAGAACCAAGCGAAGAAAGGTCCAACTCACTTTTTCATAAGCTTTAAAAAAATCTAGATTCAACAAGACAGAGAGGATTTTGGAAGTTATGATGGAATGCATCATCTCCTAGGCAAGGAAAACTACATCGCCAATTTGACACTTGAAGGGGAAACCAACTTGTTCCTCCGAGATGATTTCACCCAGGATAGGCTTAGTCCTATTTGCTATTATATTAGAAATCACCCTATACATGACATTGCAACATGAAATAGGATGGTAGTATTCAAAATATATTGCTTCCTTCCTTCTGGGTATAGGGGCCAAAAATGTGGAATTCAAAGCACCCAAAATATTCTTGTTGCATTTAGATTCATGAACCACCTTTAGGATATCATATTTTATGAGCTCAAAGAACCCAGTATAGAACTCAAGTGACATACCATCTAGAATAGGTATTTTACCTTTCTTCATGGCGAAGAGAGTCAAATCTAACTCACTGGCTGAAACCTTTGCTTCTAATGCATCATTCATTTATTATGTGAAAACCTTGGGGAACAATATGAAGACTTCTAGCATCTCTTAGATAGGGAAACCAACATGCTCTTTGAATAGTGTACTGAAATGGGTTGTAGCCACTTCTGCCTTCTCCTCAAAGGATTTAGCCACTCCACCATCTTGTTTGGCTACCTACCAAATGGTATTTAAGTTTTTTCAGAAATTAGCATAGTTGTGAAAGGATTTTGTATTACTGACACCTTTAATAAGCCAAACAAATCTACTCTTTAGCCTCCACGTATTTTCTTCCTTAGCCAAGATATCTTGTCTTTGGTTCATTAACTCCTTTAGGGAGGATGCCTCCTCATCCAAGAAAATTCGACAACAATGGCTTCATCAAGCGAATTGATATTTAGCTCAATCTCCTTGAGGGCAGCTTGGGATTGTTGTTTAAAATTCACCACCCATTTTTTCGAAACCTTCTTAACTCTCTAAATATTTTCATGGAATTGATGCATAAGCGAGGAGCCTGGGTCATAACGTAGGTGGGTATAGAAAAATTTTATTAAATTTTTGTAGTCTTCTTCCTCTAGCCATATATGATTGAATTTCATAGGAGCTGGGGGCTTACGCTCTTTAGGATCTACTTTTAGAAAGATGGGTAGGTGATCCAAGTGACCCCCCGATCCCACCCACTACTTCAAGTACCAGAAAATTTCAACCATGGATTCATAGATCAAAAAATTGTCGAGGTTCTTGGATATATCTTCATCACCTTTCCTATTATTTCCCCATGTTGGAAGTATCTTTGATGGTTCTAGATATTACAAATGTAATTCTTTAAGGAGATGAGTGAAGAACCCTTCTAGAGGGTCTCCACGAGGAAGCACACCCCATACTTCACGAAGGGATAGTGTAAAGTTTAGATCCCCCCCAAGTATGAAATTCCCACCAAATAAGGACCCAGATGAAGCCAAACCTTCCAAAAATGGTTTTTTGTCCATATAAAGGCCGTAGAGGTTGATTACTCAGAAGGAGGAGAAAAAGTCCAAAGATTCCAGTAAGAACAAGATTCCCTAGGTCAGAAGAGATGAAGAAAGAGATTTGAGCCGAGGGCTCTAGTCCATCAAGGGTCCACCCGAAATAACTTCAAAATCTAGAGAAAAAAATGACCAATTCTTCAGCAAAGGAGCAAGGGATTCCTCTGCCTTGGATCCAACACACATTGTTTCTTGGAATAGAATTACATCCATAGCATAGACCTTTAATAGTATTTTGAGGATTAACATCTTAGGGTCACCCCCAACCTTGTGAACATTTAGAGACTTGCAGATCATGGTTCAACCCTTGGATTTGCTTTCCCTACTCTAAGGGCCCAAATAATAGTGGCTTTCCTGCCGCTTCAGATATCTTTTATAGTCTGTAATTGAGTCGTCGAAAGGTGGGATTTCCTGCCCACTTGTGAACCAAGAGATATATCCATTGCTAAACCAATGGAAATAGCCCCAACATCATTAGGTTTCTTCTGGGGTTGAACAAGGTATCCCAAAGAATGAGAGGGAATGGATTGAATTTGCTTCCCATAAGCTTTTGAAACATTGAGTTGTTTTGGCAAGTTCTCCCTTTTTTTATTATCCGTACTAGGGCGAGGTGATGAGGAATTGGGGACTTGGGGCCTCGTTGATGGAATATCTCCAAGTGAGGGGGAGGATTCTGACACCGACACCTTAGAATTAGTATGGGAAGGGACTGACGATGTCTTTTGTTGGGTTAGTGGGAGGGATAAAATACCAGAAGTGGGTGGAAAAGATTCTACAAGCAAATCTCCATTAAAAGAAGGAAAAGCCATAGAGCGAAAGAGGGTCTTACCCTCTAGATGTTTTAGATAGATAACCATTGGATACCTTGATTCCACCTTCACCTCCACCTTGTCCCACTACAAGGAAAACACCTTCTAGTGGATGTTTTTATGGAACCTCCCCAAAACATTTATCCCTTAGTTGTTTATAGCAGAGGTTGTTAGCGGAGGTAGGTGACCAAAGGTTTTCGCAGAGGTTTTTTTACTAGTGTGAATTGAAGGTCCATACACACCGGTGCACACCTAAAACATAAAGCATGAGTGCTTAAATGTTCAAACACACCATCATTGTTTATAACATAGGTTGTTAGCGGAGGCGGGCAATTGGAGGTTTTTTTACCCATGCAACTTTAAGGTACATATGCACCGGTGCACACCTAAAACATAACACATCGGTTCTTAAATGTTCAAACACATTGTCATAATGTAATGTCCCTTTCCAAATGATCTCTCCAGGATATTTACATAATAGCCTAAGTGATTCCTATAGGATATAGTCAGTAGAAAAAGGGGATTAATTAATTATTCAATGTCATCGGGGCAAAAAAATAACTTTTTAAAAGTGACATTGAGTAATTAATTAAAAAGGTGTTTGTAAGTGACTTGCGTTTATAAAGTCACGTTGCTTTATTAAAAGGGTAAAAGGGTCAAAAAAGGGTGAACGAGGAAGTAAAAGAGGAACGAGGGCTCTCTCTCTCATTATGCATTGCTATTTTTCTAAAAATGAATTTGAGAGAGCTCTTGTTTCTTTGGCTCTTGGGATGAAAAACCATAGAGAAATATTGGTTCCAGTGGTGAGACCACACCCTAGATGTTCGTCAAGAGAACATCACTAAGATATTTTCACTGTGCTTCATTTGTGACATAGTTTTATCTTTAAATGACTGAGTTTTTGTTTGTGGTTGAGTTTCTCATTTGGCGACTGAGTTTTTCTCACTTGGTGGCTGAGTTTTGCTAGTGTTAGGGCCGAGATTCCTTGAAAAGGTCGAGTCATCCTTGAGGAGGCTAATTTGGGTGTAATATGGCTGAGTCACTGATGAACGGAGGCTGAGTTCCCTAGATGGAGACCATATACCCTTGCTGGAGGCCATGTACCCTTGCTGTTGGGTCGTATCATCTCATTGAGGGCCGATTTCCTTGTCTAGACGAGTTACTTCGGAACTGGCCTGAGTTCTCACATGTGATGGGTTGTATATCTCTTTTGTGGCTGATTTTCTTAGTGTGGAGGCTGATTTTTCTGTAGCTTCTATCATTTTTGTTGAGGGGCGAGTTTGGTTGTTGCTGGAGCGGTCAAATATAGGCAACTATTATATGCAGGCTTGCCACTCATTTTTGGATTGTTGTGCATACACTTGATGGCTAATTTATTCACCTATAGGCCTGTATCATCTGCTGATATTTGCTGCACACATATTCTCATCTACATGCTCATTATCTATGATATTTTTAAGGGAGACCCACAAATATTTATAGCAGGTTATTCATTTAGTATTATTGTATTTTTTGATGAGTTTTTCCAATATATTGCAGTTGACATAAATATTCCATGCAATAAATATCTTGAGTCTTGATATCAATGTTTATTTGTAGTCATCAACAGAGATTAGAATTGCATATATATTGTTGATACAATGTTTGTATGAAAATTGTTTGACCAAATGCATATTCTACAAAACTAAATAAAAATAATTTTTTTAGTGGGAACATTACAGTGGTATCTGAGCTAGTTTTCCTACCATCTTGTACAATCACATGATACTTTGATGATTTTGGGGGACGAAACACACATTACATACAAGAGAAGGAGGTATAAGGGATTGGAAAAAATCTTTCAATTAGATTCAGAAGAAAAGGACCAACAAGAAGTAGGGAAAGAGGGAGACATGGGGGATAGAAATGAGACACCTTAGGACAGTGCCATGCATATCCTAAATGACTTAGATAGAGGGTAGAAACAAATAGTACAACTCATGACATGGTTAATTACCAACATTCAAGCAAATGGTGCAGGGGGTTCCAATGGGAACAATGGGAATAATAATGGTGCAGGGGGGTCAAAAAACAAGAAATCAAGGGCGGTAAGGATAGGGTGAGAATTTTATTGATTACTTGAGGGAGTATCAGGCTCTTGGTGATGAGTTCCAGGCGATGACCATGTCATTATAGGACTATTGTACTATCAAATACAAGAACAAACCAAGGGATTTCAACAGGGGTCAACAAAACTTTGATCTTATGTGAAAGGTACAAAAGTTGGAAACCTATTTCCAACTCAACCCTATGATGGGGGAAGAAGTGATTAAGTTCGCTACCTTTCATTTAGATGGAGAGGCCCATGAGTGGTGGTAATATGGATTGGTCACTATGGGACATGTCACATTCCTTCCTTTGTTGGTTTCAACAAGTGCACAACTATAGCATGGGTACATAAGTTGGACACCTATTTCCAAGTCAACCCTAAAATGGAGGCAGAAGAGATTAAGTTCGCTACATTGCATTTATATGGAGAGGCCCATGAGTGGTGGTACCATGGATTGTTCACTATGGGGCATCTCATCATTACTTCCTATATGGATTTCACACAACATTTGATGGAGCAATTTGAAAAAAAGGATCCGGAGCTGCAGTTCAGAGAGTTGGAACACCAGATGCCTATACCACAAAGTTCCATAGGCTTGCAGTCATGGTGAAGGATATATATGAGCAGATGCTAGTTATTTTGTTCACTGAAGGTTTATCCGAGCCACTATGTGGTTGGGTGAAATCATTCAAACCCAAGACTCTGTAGGATGCCATTATCAGGACACAAGACATTGAGGATGCGGTCCCGAAGACAATTTTTTTTTCCAAGCCTTTCATTCCCTAGAAAAACAAGGATAAGAAACCTTTTCAGAAAGAATGGACCGGAAAGGAGAAGATGGACGAGGAAAACCACAATGATTTGAGAAGGAAGAAATTGTGCTTCAGTTGCAAAGAGCCTTGGGATCCGAGACATAGGTGCATGGGGAAGGGAAAGGTACACTATATAGAGGTGCACTCAGATAGTGACAAGGAAGAGGATGAAGTTGCACAAGAACATGGCAACAAGAAGGGAGGCTCGAGTGGTGAGCAACCTGATGTGGAGGTGAAGGGTGTGACTATCGCCACTCTATAAGGAACCCCTATATACTACACTTTTAGAGTCATATGATTACTATGGGGACAACGAGTCATAAATTTGATTAATGGTGGGGCGACCCACAACTTCATTGATGCGCCATTGGTGGCCAAGAGAAACATTGCTATAGAGGACTTTAAGGGGTTCAATGTGGTAGTGGATGATGGATTCAATATGACATGAACATAGAATATTCCAAGGTTGGCTATGATGGTTGGTTTGGAGGAAACCAATATAGTCTTGGGTGTTCATTGGCTTCATTCCTTAGGGGAAATTACAATGAATTACCAGGTAATGGAGATGAGGTTCAATACAAAAAATGACAAGAAGCTAGTTCTGAGGGGCATGTAAAATGATGACCCTAATATTGTGTCAACCAAAAGTATGGAGGCCATTTTTAGGCATGGAGATGTAGCATGTGCAACCGAGTTCTTGATTATAGCTCAGGAAAATGTAGAGGGATGATAACATCATCATGCATATATTCAGGTGTCATTGAGTAAGCATGACAAGTTTTTTGGAAAGTTACCTCCTGGGAGAACCTTTGACAGAGGATTTGAGCATACCATTGAGTTGGAGGAGGGAGAAAAACCTGTGATCACTACTCCTTATAGGAATCCTAAGAAATTCATGGTTGAAATTAAGAAGGATATTAAGAAATTGTTGGATATGGGACACATTAGACCTATAACTTCCAGTCCATTCTCTTCTTTGGTAGTGTTGGTGAATAAGAAGGATGGCACCATGTGTATGTGCATTGAATATAGATCCTTGAATAAGAAGACAATCAAGAATAGGTACCCTATCCCCAAGATCGATAAGATTTTGGATGAGTTGCATTGAGCAGTGTATTTTTCAAAGATTGATCTTCGATTGGGGTATCACCAGATCAAAGTCAAAGAGAAAGATATTCCCAAAACTTCCTTCAAGTGCCATTATGGGAATTATGAGTTTCTGTTCATGCCGTTTGGGTTGGACAATGCACCAACTACGTTTCATTCCTGCATTTTAAAAGTGACATTGGGTAATTAATTAAAAAGATGTTTGTAAGTGACTTGAGTTTGTAAAGTCATCCTACTTTATTAAAATGGTCAAAAAAGGGTGAACAAAGAAATAAAAGAGGAATGAGGGTGCCCTGTCTCATTATGCATTGTTATTTTTCTAAAAACAAATTTGAGAGAGCTCTTGTGTCTTTGGCTCTTGGGACGAAAAACCCTAGAGAAATATTTGTTTCGGTGGTGAGACCATCTACCCTAGATGGTAATGGAGAGACGATCACTTAGATATTTTCATTGTGCTTCATTTGTGACAGAGTTTATCTTTTGATGGCTGAGTTTTTTTTTTTGGTTGATTTTCTCATTTGGAAGCTAAGTTTTTCTCACTTGGTGGCTGACATTTGCTAGTGTTAGGGATGATTTTCCTTGAAGAAGCTAAGTCATCCTTGAGGAGGCCGATTTGGGTGTAAGAGGGTTGAGTTACTACTGTATGGAGGCTGAGTTCCCTAGTTGGAGACCATATACCCTTGATGGAGGCCGTGTATCCTTGTTTCTAGGTCATATCATCTCATTGAGGTCTGATTTCCTTGGATGGGAGAGTTACCTCAGACCTGGGCTGAGTTCTCACATGTGTTGGGTTGTATCTCTCTTTCGTAGCCGATTTGTTTAGTGTGGAGGATGATTTTCCTGTAGCTGTTATCATTGTTGTTGAGGGGAATGTTTGGTTGATGTTGGAGAGGTCAAATATAGGAAGCTATTAAATACAGGCCTGCCACTCATTTTCGGACTACTGTGCATACACTTGTTGGACGATTTCTTCACCTACATGACTGTATCATCTGCTGAGAGTTGTTGCACACACATTTTCATATACAGGATCCTTCTCTCCAATATTTTTAAGGACGAACCACATAGATTTATACCAGGTTCTTCATTTAGTATTACTATACTGTTTGATGGGATTTTCCAATATATTTTAGCTGTCATAAATATTCCCTGCAATGAATATCTTGAGTCTTGATATCAATGTTTATTTGTAGTCATCGACAAAGATTATAATTACATATATATTGTTGATATAATGTTTGTATGCACTACTGTGACCAAATTCATATGATGAAAAACTAAATATTTTTTTTTTTGTTAATGGGGACATTAACATACATTATAACCAAAATAACAAGCACCTATCAAAGTGCACCGGTGCCATTGAATATTATGACCTGGTATGTATAAATTTCGTTGGGCACACTGTGGTAGTGCAAATAAAAAAAAATTACCAGAACAATTTTCATTGTGACACCTCATCTTGTGCTTCCAAACTCTCAAGCAAGCACCAATTCTCACCCTCCTTTCAAACATGCCTCGTTTTTGGTGCTTCTTGGCGAGTTGGACAACTCCACTGATAGATTCCACACATTTCCAAATTTTGGAAATTACCATGATTTTTCATTTCTTCTTAACGATGGAACCATGCCTCCTCGTGACAAAATATTCTAGGTAAATTGTTTATTACCATCCCATTTTCATTTTCATCCAATTAAAATTTGAATTTAGCTTGAAATTTGAGACTTTTTTCAATTTTTTTTTTTTCGATTCCGCGTGGTGCCCATGCATGAATCGACTCACGTTGATGCAATGCGTCTTATGCTAACTTAATAGTAAGCACTGCAAGGACTTAGCTGGTGTAAACACAATGGAATACTTACAAGTTATAGAAATAATGGGGGAGAAGGACCTATATCTAGCGCTGTTGGAAATTGACTGGTGTTGGCACAGGGGCAGACCCAGAGTTTAGCTCCAATATCCCACCAACAAGCCCTAGCTACTGGCCCTTTCAGCAACACTTGTGAAGCAGATGTAGTCTCACCCAAAGTAGCTATGGGGGGGTTGCAGGACAAAGATGTCTACAACCGAAGGAAATATCAGGTGGATCGAATACAACAACACCACAACTACCATATATCAAATATCCTCTTAGATCTACTCCGCACAACTATCTATTAGATCTAACACAATAATGCAATAGAAGTATATTCAATAACAAAGAACAGAGCATCAGTCACACACAACACAAGAGATACGTGGTTCACCCTCTCTCTAGGGCTACGTCCACATAGCTGTGCTTTATAATGTATTAACATGAAGCATATAGTTCTTGTCTGCGCTCTTAGCTAGAAGATCTTCTTTCTTCTCCTCTCTGTCTCTCCCCTTCATGCACACCCAATTGCAGGACCTGATCTCTGCACCCAGCTAGAGATCCTACAATACCAGAAGGCTCTCGCACTTAGCACTTCTCTCTCTCACAACAATAATCACTCACATCAACAAAAATATCAACAACAATAGCAACATCAACAACAACCCAACCCAGGTCCTCTTGAACTTTATTTATACATTACAATAGCTCACCGACAACCTTAGGTCGAAACCTAGGTGTCAAAACCCTAGATACCAAAACCCTAGGTGTCTAAACCCTAGGTCAACTTGACCCACATTTTTAGGGCCTCGCTAGCCTGTCTTTCCTTCCTTCTCATGTGGTGCTCCAAAGAATCCAATGATGGATTTTTCCACTTGATTAGTTGTCCACGATCCTTCTTCCTTGCTGATCTGTCATCCTCGATCTCCTCATCTAGTGACTTTCTTTCTCTTACTTTGCTCCGTATTTTCTGCTCTTTTGCTCACTTCGACCCAGTAACAGTCACTATGTCTTCCGCGTAGTTCACATTTTTCCTTTTCTTCCTTGATCTTCACTTACTTCCATAACCAAGGGCCAACAACTGGGCTTATGATAATTTCACTGTTATATATCTTAAGAAATAAATCATGACCTTTGAAGCAGATGGTATGAAAGTAACCCAACCACTAGACCCTTACCAAGGTCCTCTATATATAGACTCAGTAAAGGATAATATGGAAGGAGATGATTTAGATCACCTCTACACTCGGACTATAGGGAAGAGGGCATACTACATTAATCCTATTGCATACGACTCAGTAAGTTGGCGGAGTATTTAACCTGTGGGGGAAGATTCAAAGGTCATTTTTAATAATTGGCAATAGGGAAGATATGAGAACTTTTCACGGTGTTGCACGACTATCAGATCTTCCAGGTGGATTGGATTTGAGGTTAGAGAAAAGACTGTTTACGATGGTTCTTCGTATTTACACAACTTTCTTATTGACATGGAGGATAAAGTTGCGTTAGGGCAAAGAATTACAGTACTTGATGTTGCGTTAAGATCATCTCTAGCTAGATGGTTGGCCACCCATAAGTGTACTTTATCTTCCTGGGATGAAGCAAAGAGTGCCATCCAACATTACTTTATTTCCCCATCACATGTTACTCAACCAAATAAGCATCCATAACCAAATAGTCAAACTTCAAATTTGGTAACATACGATGGGATTTCTGATCCAAGGAAGCATGTTTCACATTGTATTTAGGTCTGGGGAGCTCCACACTTGTCTTCTCATTTTTGGGTGCATCAGTTTCTTCATTCTTTGGGACAAATTCCAACTGCTTGGTATATACATGAGAAGACTAGAAGACAAACCACTTGCTGGGAAATACTTAAGAGACAGTTCTTCCAAGATTTTTTATTCTCAAGTACGTCTCCTGAAATCACTCACTTTGAAACATATTAAGAAAATGATTTTTACTAATGAAGTTAAGCCTATACATCCTCCTACCATTTGTCTTGAACATGAATACCTCCTCCATCATAGCCTTTACCCAACCCCTACATGAATACCTACATGTTGTCTTAATATTGATAAGGATCCAGATGATCTTGATGACCTTGAGGAACTTAGGAATATGACCTTTCAAGAATCTGAAGGGGCTAGGGATGTTAAAGACACTAATTTAGATGATGTTAGTAGTTCCTATACGAAACCCCTAAAGTTGTGGAAAATAATTATAGGGATTGGTGAACACCCTAATATGACATCCATTGGAGACTATTGGGATGAATAGACCATGATGGAGATATAAGATCTACCACGAGAATATGCAAACTTGTTCCCTATTTTTTTTTCAGAATTAAAGGGGATTAAAGGAGATTTGGGGGAGATGAAGATATAACTAAATATTGACACAAAACCAATTAAACATTGACCATATCGGCTTAATCCCATAGTTAAGGAGAAAGTGAAGAGGGAAATCGACATAATGTTGGCAGCTGGGCTCATTTTTCCAGTAGATGAGGCTGAGTGGATCAGTCCTATTGTAATCCAGAGCAAGAAGGATACTGAGGATATACATGTGTGTGTGGATTACCAGAGTTTGAACACTGCATGTGTACATGATCCTTTTCCTACTTCCTTTAGCGATGGAGTCTTGGATCAAGTAGCAGGGAACAAAGCCTATTCTTTTACATACGAGTTCTTGGGGTATCATTAGGTCAGAATTACTGAGGAAGACAAGAATAAAACTACATTCACTACCAAGTGGGGATCATTTGCCTATAATGTTATGCCTTTTTGGCTCAAGAACACCCCAACGATGTTCTCTCAAATAATGATTACGACATTCCGTGACTCCATTCATAATTTCCTTGAAATATACTTGGATGATTGGATTGTGTATAGTTTACTCAAGCAACACATCGGTCTCTTATGACTAATTTTGGATCACTACCGACAACTACAGATTTCCCTTAATTTGAAAAAGTATATATTTTTTGTACCATTTGGGAATCTACTTTGACATATCGTTTGTCGGGAGGGAGTGCTGGTAGATCCTGCAAAAATTGTATTCATTCTTAATATGCCTCCCCCTACCACTATCAAGTAGTTACGCACTACTCTAGGCCATACTGGATATTACCACCAGTTTATTAGGGGTTATGTGAGTATAACAACACCTTTGGAACAACTACTCAATAAATCCGAAGGATTTCATTGGACTTAGGACTGCGATAAGGCGTTTGATGGCCTTAAAGAAAAGATGAGTATTGCCCCTATTTTGACTTATCCTAACTAGAAAGTTGACTTTCATGTGCAGATCGATGCCTCTGCAATCGCACTAGGTGCCATTATTGCGCAACCAGGGGACGACAACTTGGATCATCCTATCTACTTTGTTGGCAAAAAAATTTCCCAGGATGAGTGCAACTACACTACAACCGAAAGGGAAGGTTGGTTATGGTTTATGCTTTACAAAAGTTTAGACATTATTTCCTAGGAGGTACTTTTAAGTTCTTTACTGATCACTCTGATTTAAAGTATCTGGTTAATAAACATATGTTAGATGGTATACTTGGCATATGGTTATTGTTGTTCCAGGATTTTTCTTTTGAGGTCATTTTCAAGCCCAGAAAATTAAATGTGGGGCCGAATCACTTGTTTAGACTAGAGTTAGGAGAAAGTGGAAGACCGGTATATGATCAACTCCCAGATGTAGATTTAATCTGTATTGAGGGTATACCTGATTATCTGTCAGACATTTCCCTATTTATAACTACTGGTACTACATCAGAGAGTTATTTTTCAACATAAAAGAGGCAGCTTGTGGTTCGTGCAACATATTATCAATTGATTGCGGGCCAAATATATAAATTGGGATTGGATAACATCTTGAGATGTTGTGTACTTGATCATGAATGGCTTGATATTTTGTGGGAATGCCACAGTGGAGTTTCGAGGGGACACATCAGTGGAAAGGAAACTGCTTAGAATATCTTACAGGAAGGATTATAGTGGCCTACAATGTTTAAATATGCTAAGGCCTATGCTTGATCCTGTGATATATGTCAGAGAGTGGGGAAGCCATCGAACTGCGATGAGTTGCCTCTACACCCTATTCGTGCACTGCAATCCTTTGAAAAATGGGTTGTTTATTTCACTGGTCTGATAAATCCACCTGCAAAGCATTCAAAGGAATGATACATCATCACTACATATGAATACCTGACTCAATGGGTTGAAGAAGAAGTTATTCAAGATTTCTCTACAACCACAACCACACGTTTTATCTTTGATAATATCATTACCAAGTTTGGTTGTCCTCGGAGCTTGACCAATGATCAAGGCACCCACTTTATCAATGAGACTGTCATGACCCTTACCAGAGAATTCTTGATTCAACATCACAAGTGCAGTCCCTACCATCCGTAGGGTAATGGTATAGTGGAAGCATTTAATAACATTTTGGAGATGGGATTGACTAAAGTCTATTGCACAAACCAGGACGATTGGAATGAATAGGTTCCAACTGTGTTATGGGTGTACAAGACTACCATGAAGCGATTAAACAGGTATACTCCATTTCAATTAGTATATGGCAGAGAAGTAGTAGTACCAACTTAGTTTCTCACTCCAAGTTTATTCATTGTGAAAGCTACCAAGATGACATATGATGAATCCAATGCTGCACAGGTCAAGGAATTGATGGAACTTGAGGAGGATAGGTTCTTAGTAGACTTTCATTAGACTATGGAAAAAACCTGGAAAAATTCCTGGCATGATCACCATATAAAGTGTAAATAGTTTGCGCAAGGTGACATTGTCCTATTATACGACAACAAGTATCAGAAACATCCGGGGAAACTACAAATGCATTGGCTGCGACCTTTTATCATTGTGGAAATCTATGAGTTTGGAGTAGTCCATCTTGCACAAATTGATGGTATCCTTAGGCCTGAATGGGTGAATGGAGCACGCCTAAATCCATACACACCTCCTCAATAAGTTAAGTTTTCCATCCCTCCTTGTGTTGGGAGTGGCCCTCGTAGGTAGAATTTCCAATTCTTTCACTAGTTTTCTTTTCTATCAATTAAATGGTGATGTGGTCTACATTCATGTGTACTAGAGTTTAGTCATCTTGTCCAAGCTGTCCAACCCAGATATTCACTTTTTAGTCGGGGAGGTCTCACTCACATCATCTCATAATTAACATTTCCGAAGTTTGAATTCCATGCCTTCGTGTCATCATGCGGGTCGTTAAAATCTGTTTGTACCTTTTACTTATCATCATGACACTTCCTGTCATAGTCAATTAAATATCAAACTCCATCATGCTCATTACTTTCCCGTCTTCATCTGATGTCCCATTACCAACTTTCTTCTTATGCATTTAGTTTCCCAAATCACGTTGTGTATTTTTTTGCAATCGAGGGATTTAGTCAACGTTAATGCACCTACTGTCACCCTATTGCATTCAATGCATGGTAATCACAACACCTTTCACATATTGATTATAAAAACGTCTTTGGTTGATGGATCAATTTTCTTATAGTATCATCGAGCTAATTGTATACTCAGTCTTGGAGCCCCTTGAAAAACTTGTGCACTTGTGTTCGCAACCTTGTCCCCTAATTCTCTTCATTTATCAACGTAAGTCTGATAGGATGGTTCACACCTCTGGTCAAGGATATGTCCCCAAATTTGCTACCCCAGTCACAGTGTTGTCCCGGATGAATTCATTGACCCACGAGTCACAGTTTTAGATGACCTCCATGGGAAGGTGGAACACACTCAGCTTGTGGACACCGATTTCACTGATTCCACCCAGTACCAATTAATGGAAATTCACTAATTTATGGAATGCATCACCTTGATGGATGGTGACTTTCAATGGCTATGGAAGTAATATTTCCTTCCCCTGTGTGACAAAACATTGATGAATTTGCGGGATCTACCGGTGTTCAAAACCATTGGTGAAGTTTCCAAATGTACAAAGTTTATGATCAATCAAGTCCCCAATAGCACACTGTGGCTGGACAAGGGATATCCCATACTTGTCAAAGACATCCACCAAATAACAGGCTTGTCCATCCACTAGGGTTCAGGGAATAATGGTAGGAAAAATGGTCAACTCAACCTGTATTACTTGTATGGAAATCGTTGAGGAGGTCATGGCGCTTTGATTGAGCCCATTAACGATGCACAAGTCTACTGTTCCTGCTACCTCATCACTGGCAAGGTAATGAGAAATTATACCAGGAATGAGTGTACGCTCGATGTGATAGTAGTGGCTGAGTTCACAAAAAATGGTGCACCATTGAACTAGTGCCAATACCTACTAACAAAGATCTTGCAGGCCTGTGAAGACGTTCATGAGTGGACCACATATTTCATCTACAAATACTTTCTCATTGCGTTTGCGATGTGGAAACGGAAACCACCCCAGGGTTGATGAATCACCCACAGTTTCGATCCTTGAATCGCTAAGTTATTCGATCCTTGGCATGCTTGGACCTTGATCAACAATGCAGCCAATCACAATGCTAATTTTTTACAGTGAAAAAATTAGATGGTTACCGAGACTCAGAGGCTCAGGATCCCATAGACGATCCTCAATAAACATCTCACCACATTTGGTTTGGTATGAACCACGACCACACTTTTGCCCGGCCATTAGGAGCTTCTCCAGTGCTGTTTCATATGATTCCTTGTCCATTCTATCTAGATGCCATATTTTTTGACAAGGAGGTCAAGGAATGGCCAGGGGTCATAAGGGAAGAGACGCCGATGGGTATCTCATACACCATGCCGAGCATTTCGTAAAGGTACACTCTAGCAGAGACATCAGGTGCAGGCCCTAGTGTGAGAAAGATAATCCAAACACCCTCCATCTCAGAGGAGGAGGTCGATGAAGGTGAAGAGGAAGCGTTTCTAGGGTGCATAGTTCATATCCCATTTTCATTTATTCTTGATGACGCTACAATATCAGGTAATCAATTCTGAGAGGTCTTGACTTTTGTTTTTCCTCGAAAGAAGCTACATACCAAATCCTCCTCCCAATCCACTAGTAATCTTGTCATCATTGAGGCCACCCCCATTTCCTCCATCCCACCACAAGACCACACCACTTGAGTTCCATCGCATACCAACCCCCCTCATTTTCACACCACTCCACTCCGAATGAACACTAAACTTTCCACCCCATTCACTTCACCATCCACACCCACCATAATACACATTATTGATGACCCTCCAGTGCAGCTCCAATATACCACTATCATCAAGGAAGCCACTAACCCACATAACAATGGGACCATCAACGTTGTGCGCATGCCTCCATTATCACTAGGCCATAACCAGTTCGACATATATTTTCTAGACTCTTCTGCCCATTCTGTCGCAACTATTGGTCCCACTGCTCCATTCCCATCCACTTCTCCTCAGATCCCGGAAGTCCAAGTCTCCTTGAACACAATCCTCGAAACTGCCTCTCCTCCACAGCCAGAGACAAGGCCTAAAAAACACATTCTGATGGATGAGGACCCTCCACAGGACTATCTAGACACACATGCTGACATTCAGTCTACGCCTAATACTACCTATGTTAATGAAAAAATGGTGTCTATGTTACAGGACCCTCAACAACGTCGATACATATTGGAGATATGTTTGAAGAAAACAAAGGTGCTTGCAATGCTTCCACTGGAAGTCATAGATCGTCTTTTGTGAAATCCCATAGCTCACTTGACTACCCCAGATGGTGCTGGTACCCCCAAATTTTCTGAGTGTTCTATTGCAAGCGGTCATCCACTTGATTCACGACCACCCTTGGATTCTTCTTTCACCACTGGAGAGATGTCCACATGGGATACACCATAGATTCTGCAACTTATAAGGGCTTCCATTGACTAGTTGGAACAAAGGATCACAACAATTGAGCATGCTAATCAAGGCCTCACACAACAAGAAAA
>JASDQU010437019.1:53455-68525 GCA_032191745.1 Picea mariana | reverse complement strand
AAAGTACCTCCTTGATAATCTTCTTGTAATATATATATATATATATATATATATATATATAATCTTTTTCACTTTATAACTTTGTACTTTTCACTTTAAATGAAAAATAATTTAATATGACTTAAAAACTACTTTGAAATATAATAAAATATCTTCCACTAATTATATTATACTCCTTTATTTTTTTAAAAATACTCTGAAACATAATAAAATATTCTTCTTTGGCTTTCCTTAAACTTCACTTTTATTTCATACTTCCACTATACAACCCTTCGATGCCGCTTTTTATTTTTTAATTCTTTAAAATAAACTTTTTTTATTTATAAATACTCTTTTACTTCTCTTTTAATCTTTCACCATTTTATAACCCCTCTTAAATGAACTTTGAAAAGTCACGACTTCTCCTTTAGTTTTTCTAGCTTGTTTATTCTATTTCCTTAAGTCAACAGAACACCGATAACAAGAATTCAGCGATGTACGAACAATTATCAGACATAATTGTAGATGTGATAACGTATGAAATTGGTGATGGATTTTTCTGGTAATTACACAATTTTGAAGGCGACTCGATCTTGAACGAATGGAAGAGATGGTATAAAAAATGTAAGTACGACAGATGGTACAACAACTATTCTTATAACAGATCGTATGGTCCACGCAGAAGATGGTTGATTGTTGGCTCTGATACTACTGTGACAAATAAATTTGTTTGACAATTATAAGAATATCCAATTTAAGTAGGATAGATTAAGGTAATCCAAATTTCCATTTAGAATGAAATAATATTTTATTGAATAAAATGTATAAGAATGAGATGAGATTTTGATTACAATGACAATAAGGGCCATATATACCCAGATAGGGGTTCCTTTTCATTAATAAACATGTATTTTGGATAAGACATGTATTTTCATTATGATTTATTAATTATAATTATTTAATGATTATTTATTTATATCTATATATTTTGTATATATTTATGTTTGTTACATCTTCAATAATTAGTCAATTTTCATAAAAATGGATACAAAGCTATGTACCTCCCATTGACCTTTTTCCCATGTCTCCAGGTCCGCAAGTCCACATTCTCCAAAGTGCACCTTCCCGATCCGCAAAACAACCTTTTTCAATACTTAACCATATTTTCAATCTCAATGCGGACCTCCTTAGCATTTCTCACATCCGCGTCCACATGTCCACATTTTCGTGTTATACATTTCACACTTCCCATTCATCATTTTGCACTTTCATACTTAAAATTTTTCATCCGCCAAGTCATCATATCACCACTTCCCATCACATCTATTGTCCTTGTCACATCAACTACCATTTGTACAAGCATGATACCATTATTGAAACCATGACACATTCGATAAACCATGTAATAAATTCAAATCTCATGTAAGCCAAAAATATTAAAAGCAAGATTTATGATTGATTAATTTACTAAGGCAATACGCAGTGAAAATAAATAAAATCAAATATGCCAAGCTGTAAGTATCGACACTAGGGCCACCTTCTTGTTAAAAGTAGAAAAGAATGTCAAGTAAGAAAAATGAATTGTATTGTGGAAATACACTAAACACACATGGAAGAGAAGATCAAGAGTTCTAGTGTTCCAGAGCATACAAATACTACAAGACTCTTTCTCCAACCAAGAAGAAAACAAACTTAATTTGGACCTCAGGAATAGCACTAGCAGGTTGTGTTCTAGAAGTGACAAAGTTCAAAGAGATTGTTCAATGGGGCGTAAATAAAGACATTTATGAAAGGAGAATAATTCAATTACAAGGATGTCAACCCATCTCTCTAGCTCCTGCAACAGTCTCCAAAATGCTACAACTCCCTGCAACTACCATGTGATTCAAGAACGAAGAGGCCAACGAATTTTTGAAGCAACATAAAGGAGGTTATAGGTTTCTAAGAAATTATTTGTAGGACCCAAACTATGACATCGATGCTTCTACAATTGAGGTAACTTCATTAAAATACCCGTATAGAGAATTTGCATGGTTATTCACCCACATTATCTGTTTAGAATATATTGTGTCTATATCAAGAAATGCCATATATGATATGCCCTATGCCTTGCACAAAAAGGCCATTATTGATTAAGGGCTATCTCATTTCAATTGAAATTTCCTTCCAATTAAATAGCCTAAAAAAGTCTCATAAGTTTTATATGTCTTCTTACCTCATTTTCGCCATCGCTTATGGCCATGTGTTTGAAGACTTACCAAGGGAAAAACATGTCAATTTTGATATGGAACCTATTTATGCATGGTATTTAGTCCTGTATAGCCAAAAAAATCAATACAATTTTTATCTAGTTCATAACAACTTCATCTTAGAATTCAAAAAGATGATTTTTGGTCAAAATACATCGAGGCTATCTCTAGAAGCGGTTACCTTTCTCTCTGGGAAATGGACTTATGAAATTTATGAATAATTCACTATTATCAGGTTATTTGGTAGCGAGGAGAAGCCTTTTCTTTTGATGTTCTATGCATATTATAAATTCTTTTTCGAAGAAATGTCTAGACAATACAAGAACTGGGCCCATTTCTTCCATGCTAAGAGGAAAAAGTAATTCATACCCTTACCATGGAAAATTGGGATCTTTACTGTGAAGCATATAACCCACCTTGACGAATTAGTAGCACATCATGAACAATTGGGCTTAAAGGAAGATAAATTTGTTGAGGGTTTTGACCCAGATAACAAATTTACTGCACATATGAAATTGGTAGGTACTCTTCACATTTCACTAATGTTGAACAATTTCACGAGGGTGGTGCAGATAATTTAGATCTCCATGAAATTGTAGCTTACCAAGTTTCAAATGACATAGGAGAAATAAATAGCACCAATTAAGGTCACATACAACATGGCAAGGAAGTGACGAATCAAAACCCTAATTCACGTATGACATACCAAAGGAGCACTCCATCAAGAACAAGGAATAAAGCCAACGGAATGGAGATGAGAAAATCATTAGTTGGAGGGTTTAACGATGGTGGAGATAAAGACCCACTTAGAAAAAATCTCGAAAAATCACGTATTGCATATACATGTGTGAAAAGAAAAAGGAATACATCAACTGCATATTTTAGCATACCAGAAGTCCAGGAGAGTCCATTTGCAATGGACATAGATGAATTCATTGAGGAACATAGTTGGTCTACACAAAGATTATTGGAAACTAGGGAAATTACTGATGCTAATATGACCCAGGATCCCAAAATATTTGAAGATGAGTTTGTTACTTTGCACCATGCGGCCTACAATCGTGAAACTAAGAAATTGTTATTGGAAAAAGTGAATACTAAGAATAAAAGGTCATAAAAAAGATGGAAGTCTTCAATCTATTTCGATGGAGTAGAACTGTAAAAAATTGTAGACTTCCATAGAGCTACTAGAGAGGCATTGAAGCAATCTATTGATAATATGGAAAAATAAAACTCAGAATTGAAAAAGAGAATAAAAGAGTTAGAAATTGATTTGGTACTAGGACCATTATTTTCCGAACCTTTGAGTTCAATCCAACCTATGCTTGTGTTAGAGAACTCCCCAAAAAGCAACAAAAAGTACAAAGGCTCATCAATATTGTTACAATCTATATGAAAATATGTTGGTGATGCAATACATAAGAGAATTGATATAATCCAAGAAATTTGGGAGCTTTCCCAAAGTATTGTTATCTTTTCATCCAGGATACAAAATTTCAAGGAATACTTGCAGAAGGACTTAGAAAATGATGAAGGATTTTTCAGGGAAGCTATAAATACATTTTTAGTTAAAGTCTCAAGCTTAAGTGAAGCTCATAGAAGAGAAAAAAAACTTCCTTCTCCTTACCAGATGAGACAAGTCAATGCATGTTGGCTAAGAAAAATTAAATAATTAAAGGAAATGATAAATGAAATTGATTCCCTGAGAAATAACAAGAGTCTTTTGTTTCATAAACTTGTGTATCTTACAAAGGAACTAAATGCTCCCAATTTATTAATGGATACCATGATTTCATCAAACAAATCTTTAATGGGACAACTTAATGCATTAAAAGTTGCATGGGAAAATGAATTTACCGAAACTATAGACTTTTCTGAGGATGAAGTTGAAAAATGGTTAGTTCGGTATATCAACAAGAATGACGAAGTTGATGACACATTGCATCAATCAGGAATTGGAAAATCGATTATTTGAAAACTAAGCATGAGATTATTATGGCACCTTTAAAGGAATATATTGAAGAGTGGTTAAAAGGGGCACTAATCAAAATTATTGAATCAGAGAATCAAAAAACAGTTACAATGGTTATGCCACCACAACCACAACACTCACCTATAAAGGAGCTAGCTACAAGAAAGTAAAGGTTACGAGAGTTTTCCATCACAACGATTCAAGAAATAAATTTATTCCTCCCATAAGTCTATTTTTCTTCTACAATCAATTGTTGCATTGCCTTTCGTTTCCAGTATCCTATGAAAACCAGGCTGATCATTGATTGTTTTCCTCTTATCTTCCAGGTATTTTCATTTTATGGTCCATGGGAACCCCATCCCAATCCTCTTTGAAGGGAGAATGAATTTATTTTTCTTTAAAGAAATTTACTTTTGTGTTTAAAGACTCATTATTATTTTGAGACTCCAAGAGAGCTACTTGGGATACTACATTAGTGTATTCTCTAAGACTTTGATCTGAAGCTTGTGTTTCAAAATGTTTTACCCATCATAATACTTTTGGTGCTTTATGAAATGATCATTTAAATTTCTTTTCTATATGTGGTCCATTTTTCAAGTCTCTCTATTGTGGATATTGTCTATTCAAGTCTTGATAAATGTTGTGATGGAAATATTAGTCCCTTATTTATCATACTTATTTGTTTTATTTACATTGTGAATATTGTATATATGGTTTTCTGTAAAAATATACATGGTCCCAATTTCAGGTACTATTTTTTAAATGTGAATGTTAGTATAAACTTTGGTCCTTCTTAGACTTAGTTTTATTTTCTTTCATAAAATTAAAATAACAAGAGGAGTACCACCTCTATAAAAATGCGGGGGCATTTATATCCTCGTGAGGTTAATATTGAGATCATAAAACAATATTTTAGATGAACATTTTTGGTGAACACACTGGGGAGAGAAAAATGTTGGTTTCACATACCAGTATCTAATGACCCAACCCGACCCGAATCAACCTAATTTGCAAATTGGTCTTAGAAATAAAGAGAGCATATTGCATTAGTTGTGTAACTTGGAAATAAAAATATCAAGAACCTGATCAAAACTAGAAATATCGTGGGAGACTCTTGCTCGTGAAGAAGAAAGAGAAATTGCAAGAAGACAAAGACAAAGAGATGGAAATTAAGAAAAGTATAGAAACATACAAAGGACCAATAACAAGAAGTAAAAGTAAAAAACTTCAAAGTATTGAAGTTGGACTATGTTCTAAGACTAAGATAAGAGAAACTCAAACAATGGCTGATAGAGAGGGAAGAAATGAAATTCCCGAGAATCAAGAAGAAAGACACGAGAGACAAAGAAACCAAAAAGGAGGGTTAGAAATAGCCCAGTCAACCTTAAAGGGGAACAATGCCAATTTCCTACTCTTCCACAAGGAGTCTTGTCGACATTTTATGGAGATAGAGTAATGGACCCAAAGTGACATATGGACCAATTCTTTTCCATGTGTGAAATACATTTAATATAACATGATGATGTAATAGTGAGAGTTTTTCTACAGACACTGATAGGCCCATTGTACAAATGGTACATGTCTCTTCCTGCCTATTCAATTTCATCATTTGATTACTTGGAAACTATGTTCATGACTATGTACGCACCCCCGATTGCATACCATACATTTCTCACACAATTTACCCAAATACATTTGAGAAAAGAAGAAAGAATAAGATATTTTCATTTACAAATTTTCAAAATCTTGAATTAGATTCCAGCTGAACAAAGACCAAATAAACCAGTAATACTCAGATGTTATAAGAATGCCATGCCAACCAATTTGAAATATGCTATTATAGCTTCTCAAATAGAATACTTATATGGTGCTATGAGCAAAGCAACATAAATGGAAGAGATTATGATAGAAACCAATGTAGACCCTGAGATCATCCTAGGAAAATTTCAAAGGCATATGGATAACCTTACTATAACAAATCAAGGAGCATCAACCTCAAATAATGTTGAAAAACAAGGAATTGGTGGAGATGTTTTCTAAGGTGTTGTCCCAAGTGTAAGGAATGATTCATCTAGTACCCAAGAAACAAAGCAAAGATTGGAAATAGCTCAAATGAATAAGACTATTCGAAAAATGAAAAATGAAAAATGAGTTAACCAGATTAAGGAGATATGAAAATTTCTTCCCAGCTTATCAAAACCCAAGAGTCCTTGCTCAAGAACAAGCAAGGATTCCTAACCAAGAACAAAGGATAATAAATGATGGTAGAAATGAAGAACAAAGACCAAGAGCACCCTGAGCGCCAAACCCAAATGCTCTTGTATTAGAAGAAATTGTTGAGGAAGAAAATTTTGAAGATCTTGAATAAGAATCAAATATCATCCAAGATGAAAATTTAGAATCAGTATATACTGATGAAGGAGAATCATCTTTATACATTTTTAATGAGCAAGAAGAGATTGACGTTTTGCAAGAAAATTTTGTCCAAACAAGAACACAAGATAACAAGTTTAAAACAAAAGAGGTTCTAGAAAAGGAAAATACGAAAGCAAATCAAGTAGAAACATCAAAGAAACAAGTTGTTGTTAACCAGGCCAAGATTCCACAACCAATGATTTATAATGTAATAGATGATTTATCTAAACTTAGAATCACATTATCTTTTATGGAGGTGGTCAAAATACCACAACAAAGGGAAAATTTGTTGAGACTAATTGATGATTCTGATACAAGAATGGAAGTAGTAGTTATACATTCAAAGCAACAACAAAGCTACTCATCAACTAAACCAAGAGGAAAATTTCCTCCATTCTATATCACCATAGAGAATCATGATGTTGTATTGCACAATTGTTTGATTGATAGTGGGGCTACCAATAACATCATGCCTTTATCAGTCATGAAAGCACTTGGGATGGAATGTACAAGGCACTCTGAAACTGGTGAAAGCATTTATTCTATTGACTCAAGAAAAGTCCCAGCCTATGGTGAAATAAAATATTTTTGTGCTTGGATAATTGTAGCTCCTTATATCACAACAATATTTACTATTATAGTGGTTGATCTTCCTCCAACATATGAAGTTGTTCTTGGTAGAGATTGGTGCTCAATGATAAAAGGTTATATAATGAATGATGGAAGTTGTACGATGTTGCCTCACAAGAATGGAACTATGATTAGAGTTCCTAGAGAAGTTAGAAAATATATTTCTTTCAAAAAAAAGGAGAATGAATTGATGAGGAATTATCTTGATGTTGGGATGGGAAACTATGTTGTTTTTTATTCATAACAACTGATCATTTGAAAATAGAAAAATGAGAATTCTTTTTAAGTCTATTGGAGAATGTCCTTTGATGGTGCATATTCCAAATATGGACATGGAGTAGGAATCATTTTTTAAATCCCTGAAGATGTTATATACCCACATGCAATCAGACTCAAATTTCCATGTACAAATAACGAGGAATAATACGAAGCACTGATCCAAGGTATGATTATTTCTCTTCAAATGAAAGTCAAGAATTTAGTTAAAAAGGAAAAGTTAAAATGTTATGAAAAAAGGAAAAGTTAAAATTTTATGTCTATGCTAGATGGGTTTTCAGGGTACAACCAAGTCCTTGTGGCAGAAGAAGATAGACCAAAGACAACATTTGTAACACCATGGGGGACATATGCTTATGTCAGAATGCCATTTGGATTGAAAAATGTAGGTGCCACGTCCCAACGAGCAATGGATCATGCTTTCAAAGACTTCATTGGAAAATTCATGGTTGATTACCAAGATGACTTAACAGTTTATTCAAAAGCAAGAGAAATAAAGGTTAGACATCTCATAATTTTTTTGAAAGGCGCAGAATGCATGGAGTATCATTGAATCCTAAAAAGTGTTTTTTTGTTGTAACAGAAGGAAAATTGTTACGACATGTTGTAAGTAAAGGAATATTTATTGACCTAGAAAGAATCCTAGCAATAAATGACCTTAATCCTCCTACAACAAAAAAGGGAGTACAATCCTTTTTAAAAAAGATAAATTTTGTTCAAATATCTGTCCCCAATTATGCTACCATTGTCAAGCCTATAAACAAGTTACTAAAGATAGATCAAAAGTTTGAATGGACATCAAAAATCCAAAAGGATTTTACAAAAGTCAAACAAGCCATCACTACCATCCCTGTGCTTGTTAGTCCAAATTTTGATAAGGAATTTATATTGTATTGTTTTTCCTCAGATGAAACTATTGCTTCTATACTTACTCAGAAAAATCAGAAGCAAGAGGAACTCCCAATTGCTTTCATGAGCAAGACATTGCATGATTATGAGTTGAATTATTCAATCATTGAAAAAAAAGCCCTTTCTCTAGTCAAATAAATTGTTCATTTCATGACATATATTCTGACAACTCATGTTATTGCTTATGTTCCCGATTCACCAGTGAAGATGCTTTTGAATCAACAACTTTGAGAAGGAATATGGGAAAATTGGTTGGCCAAACTGCAAGAATACGATTTAGAAATCAAACCTTTGAAAGTTGTCAAAGGTTAGGGTCTGTGTAAGTTCATGACAGGGATTGATGCCCTGAGAATTCCTCCTCCCAATGGATTTGGTATTATAGTCCCAGGAACAAGCTTGGAAAATTTTGAATGGTACAAGGACATAATATTTTATTTAAAATCTGGTCAATTTCCTTTCGAAATGACTTCAAAAGATAGAAGAACTTTGAAAATGAAACTCCTAGAACTAGAAGACCAAAGAGAACAAGCAATATTGGTGATACATAAAAGACAAGAAGTAGTCAAGAAATATTTTGATAAAAGCACAACTTCAAAGGATTTTCAAAAAGATCAGTTGGTTTTGTTGTTGAACAAAGCAAAGGAAAAACCATCATTTCACACAAAATTTGAAGCTCTTTGGATTGGTCCATATCATATTGAAAAAGTAATTGGTTATAATTCATACTTGATCAAATACATGAAGGGAATAATTCAACAGTTGTCTGTCATTGGGAAAAACCTCAAGAATTTGTTTTGTTAATTCATCCTTAGTCAAAAAAAAATTGTACATACTCTTTCTTGGTATCCCTTGTACATATTTTTAGGTTAGTTTTTCCTATTTAATTTGAATCCATTTGGCCCAATAGAAAGTTATTCTAGGTTCTTAGCAACCCACAGGGGGTCACTATCCCATAGTTGGAGCCAGATGTTGATCCACATTTGTGGTCAACTTTTGTTTTCATATTGCTACCCATGAAAATTTTCCTTTTCTCTTTCTTTAAGTATTTTTCTTTATTTTGATCCCCAACACTTATCCAAATTTAAGCAATGTGGGGTGAATTTCCTTTCTTTTCCCCATTCTCATGTTTCTAGGTCTGCAAGTCTACAGGTGTGCTACCTACAATTCACGCCTTTTACCTTTGCATCTTACACAATGCACTCTTACCTTTTTATACTTACCCATTTATTTGAAAATGTGGATGTAGAGTTACATAACATATGTAAACTCCTTTTTGAGTCTCCAATTTCGTAAGTACGTAGGTCCGCATTCACCAAAATGAACTTTTCTCTTTTCATTCCCCAAATTGTACCTTTTTCCATTTTCTTCAATACTTAGTCAATTTTCATAAAAATGGATGTAGAGTTATGTACCTCCCATTGACCATTTTCCCATGTCTCCAGGTCCGCAAGTCCAAATGTTTTAATTCTCCAAAGCACACCTTCCTGATCCACAAAACAACCTTTTTCAATACTTCACCATATTTTCAATCTCAATGCGGACCTCCTTATCCTTCCTCACATCCGCATCCACAAGTATGCAGGTTCACATTTATGTGTTATACATTTCGCACTTCCCATTCATCATTTTTCACTTTCATACTTAACATTTTTGATCTACCAAGCCATCATATCACCACTTCCCATCACATTTACTATCCCGCCACATCAACTGCCATTTGTACAAGCACAATACTGTTATTGAATCCATGACACATTCAGTAAAGCATGTAATAAATTCAAATATCATATAAGTCGACAATATTAAAAGCAAGATTTATGATTGATTAATTTACCAAGGCAATACATGGTGAAAATAAATAAAATCAATTATGCCAAGCTATAAGTACGACAGTAGCACCACCTTTTTGTCAAATGCAGAAAATAATGTCAAGTAAGAAAAAAATAGTTGTATTGTGTAGATACACTAAACACACTTGGGTCTAAAGATCGAGAGTTCCAGTGGTCCAAAGCATGCATATACTACAAGAATCTTTCTCTATCCGAGAAGAAAATGAACTTTATTTGGACGTCAGGAATATCACTAGCAGGTTGTGTTTTGGAAGTGACAGACTTCAAAGAGATTGTTCAATGGTGCCTAGAAAAATAAATTTATGAAAGTAGAATAATTCAATTGCAAGGACATCAACCCATCTCTCTAGTTCCTGCACCATTCTCCAAAATGATACGAATCCCTGCACCTACCATGTGATTCAAGAATGAAGAGGCCGGCCAATTTTTGAATCATCATAAAGGAGGAGATAGGTTTCTAATAAATTATTCAGAGGACCCAACTAATGACCTCGATGCTTCTAGGATTGAGGTAACTTCATTAAAATACCTGTATAAAGAATTTGCATGGTTATGCACCAACATTATTAGTTTAGAATCTACCATGCCTATATCAAGAAATTTCATATATGCTATGCACTATGCCTTGCACGAAAAGGCCATTATTGATTGGGGATATCTCATTTAAAATGAAATTTCCTTCCAATTTAATAACCTAAAAAAGACTTGGAATTTTTATATGACTTCTTACCTCATTTTCACCATCACTTATGGCCACGTGTTTGAATACTTATCAAGGGAAAAGCATGTTAATTTTAAGATGGAACCTGTTTATGCATGGTATTCGGTCCCGTATAGGCAAAAAGATTAATACAATTTTTATCCAGTTCATAACAACTTCATCTCAGAATTCAAAAAGATGAATTTTGGTCAAAATACATCGAGGCGATCTCTGGAAGTGGTTACCTTTCTCTCTGGGAAAGGGACTTATGAAATTTATGAATAATTCATTGTTATTAGGTTATTTGGTAGTGAGGAGAAGCCTTTTCTTTTGTCTTTCTATGTATCATATAAACTCTTTTTCGAAGAAATTTGCAAATAATACAAGAACCGAGCCCATTTCTTCCATGCTAAGAGGAAAAAGCAATTCATACCCCTACCATGGAAAATTGAGAAATTTATTGCGAAGCATATAACCCACCTTGACGAATTAGCAACACATCATGAACAATTGGGATTAAAGGAAGCTAAATTTGTTGAGGGTTTTGACCCAAATAAAAAATTTACTGCACATATGGAATTGGTAGGATACTCTTCACATTTCACTAAAGTCAAACAATTTTGGGAGGGTGGTGGAAATAATTTAGATCTCTAGGAAATTGAGGCTTACCAAGTTTCAAATGACATAGGAGAAATAAATAACACCAATGAAGGTCACATACAACATGATAGGGAAGTGACGAATCAAAACCTTAATTCACCAATGACATCCCAAAGGAGCACTCCATCAAGAAAAATGAATAAAACTAGTGGAATGGAGATGAAAAAATCATTAGTTGGAGGGCCAGACGATGGTGGAGATAAATACTCACCTAGAAAAAATATCGAAAAATCACATATTGCATATACCTATGTGAAAAGAAAAAGGAATACATCAGTTGCAGGTTTGAGCATACCAGAAGTCCAGGAGATTCCACGTGCAATGGACATAAACTAACTCATTGAGGAACCTAGTTGGTCTACACAAAGATTGTTGGAAACTAGGGAAAATGATGATGCTATAATTACCCGGTATCCTGAAATATTTGAAGAGGAGTATGTTACTTTGCACCACGCGGCCTACAATCATGAGACTAAGAGATTTTTATTGGAAAAAGTGAATACTAAGAATAAAAGGTCATCAGAAAGATGGAAGCCTTCAAATGATTTCGATGGAGTAGCATCGTCAAAAATTTCAAACTTCCATGGATCTACTGAAGAGGCCTTGAAGAAATTTATTGATAATATGGAAAAATATAACTCACAATTTAAAAACAGAATAAAAGAGTTAGTAATTTATTTGGTACCAAGACAATTATTTCCCAAACCTTTGAGTTCAATCCAACTCGTGCTTGTGTTAGAGAATGCCCTGGAAAGCAACAAAAAGTACAAAGGCTCATCAATCTTGTTACAAGCTATAAGAAAATATGTTGGTGATTCCATACATAAGAGAATTGATATAATCCAATAAATTTTGGAGCTTTCCCAAATTTTTGCTAGCTTTTCATCCAGGATATACAATTTCAAGGAATACCTGCAGAAGGACTTAGAAAATGATGAAGAATTTTTTAGGGAATATGTAAATACATTTTCAACTAAAGTATCAAGCTAAAGTGAAGCTCATAGAAGAGAAAAAAAACTTCCTTCTCCTTACCGGATAAGACAGGTCAATGCATGTTGGCTAAGAAAAATTAAAGAATTAAAGTAAATGATAAATGACACTGATGCCTTGAGAAATAAAAAACAGTGATTTGTTTCTTAAACTTGTGGATCTTACAAAGGAACTAAATTGTCCCAATTTATTGATGGATACCATGATTTCACCAAAATAATCTTTAATGGGACAACTTAATGCTTTAAAATTTTTCCGGGCAAATGAATTTACCGAAACTATAGACTTTTCTGAGGATGAAGTTGAAAAATAGTTAATTCAATATATCAACAAGAATGATAAAGTTGATGACACGTTTCATCAACCAGAGATATATTTGAGGGAATTGGAAAACCAACTATTTGAAATTAAAACTAAGCATGAGATTACCATGGAAACTTTAAGGGAATATATTGAAGAGTGGTTAAAAAGGGAACTAATTAGAATTACCGAACCGAAGAATCAAGAAGCAGTAACAATTGTTATGCCATCACAACCACAACATTCACATATAAAGGAGTCAACTGCAAGCAAGTAAATGTTACGAGAGTTTTCCATAACAGTGAGTCAAGCAGTGAATCTATTCCTCCCATAAGTCTATTTTTCTTCTACAATCAATTGTTTCATTTCCTTTCTTTTCCAGTATTCTATGAAAACCATGATGATCCTTGATTGTTTTCCTCTTATCTTCCAGGTCTTTTCATTTTATGGTCCACGGGATCCCCATCCTAGTCCTCTTTGAAGGGCGAATGCATTTTATTTTCTTTAAAGACATTTACTTTCATGTTTAAAGAAAAACTCATTATTATTTTGAGACTCCAAGAGAGGCCACTTGGGATACTACATTACTATATTCTCAAATAATTTGATCTAAAGCTTGAGTTTTTAAATGTTTTATCCATCATAATATTTTTGGTGCTTTATGGAATGATCATTTAAAGTTTTATTCTATATGCAGTCCATTTTTTTGGTCTCTCTATTGTCTTGGTAAGTGGTGTGATGGAAATATCAGTCCCTTATTTATCATACTTGTTTTGTTTATTTACATTGTGAATATTGTATATATGGTTTTCTTAAAAAAAATAGTTGTTCCCAATTTCAAGTACTATTTTTTAAATGTGAATGTTAGTATAAAGTTTGGTCCTTCTAAGAATTAGTTTTATTTTCTTTCATAAATTTATAAGAACAAGATGAGTACCACTTTTTTAAAAATGTAGGGGGGTTCATATCCTCATGAGGTTCATCTTGAGACCGTAAAACAATATTTTAGATCAACACACCTACAACATAATCCATGTATCTATTAGAAACCATAAATGCATAAGCCTCTCAAATAACAAGCATATAAATAGTTCATATGAAAATATCATTCAAGAAACTCATAAAACAACAACACATGTAGAATAGTCCCACATACAGTTTCAAACATTTATGATTCTAAAACTTCCTTTCGCTCTTTATTGAATCAGAGATAATTGTACCATCCAATGCTACAATGGGAAAAAGTCCTTCTTTCATTCAATGGTATTTCTTTTATAAAACAAGGAATACCTTTCACATTCCTTAACTGCCAACAATTATGTTTCTTTGACTCACTTATTTTGTCTTATAATCTAATTCAAATTTACCATACATTTTCATTAATGAATATATGAACAATATGAACGAAAATCATTCGTTCTTTAGAGGTTCGCCTGGATTCCCAGTTAGTGGTATGTCAGTTGAACAACAATTATCGCATGCGTGATCCTACTTTACTTCGACGATTCCTACGGGTACGTATTTTAGAACGACCGTTTGATTTTATTACTTATTATCACATTCCTAGGAGTTCTAATCATGTATCCAATGCTTATGCTAATTTCATTTTAGATTGGCATTTGTCACATAACTAAAGCAAATAAAACCATCTCATCAATGTACACATTGTAAATGTAAGTAAAGCCGAAGATCCCAGTTTTATATATATTTCAAAAAAATGGTGTTTATAGTAAAAAATTGGGGCTAATACCCTCAATACACATATACAACCAATACTACAATATCCAAGACATCTACACCTGTGGAACCAGATGTGTGTCATGGTAACAAACTATGACATTTGCAAGACACCGAAAGAGTCATACCTAAGCTATGGGCACATCAACCACTTGCCGCTCCATGGCTTCTAGCAGATCCTCTACTTGAACCATGGGAATCCTATGAGTCAACTGAGACAGGTTGCCCTGCACATTTTGTAGGACTCTCTCAGCTTCTCCTCCCACCGCCTCATCTCCACGGTTCCTCCGTCGATGTCGAGGAATCCCTTTCGGTCATCGCGAACCCACGTCTGCATTACACAAGTGTCTAGTTAGTACTTAAGCATCATCCAAAAATATTTTTGTTTCATTATACAAAAATA
>JASDQU010437019.1:27091-43831 GCA_032191745.1 Picea mariana | reverse complement strand
GAATCCCAACCGAGTTTAATTTAAGCTCTTTTCCAACTCATCTTGAAAAAGAGAAAAGATTGTTGAGTGAACTTGTCTCTTTCACACTCATAAATTGGATTTGAAAGGACATCTATTTGGAACAAGTTTATCCCTTTTTCACACCAAGTAGACTAAATGCCATGAAAAAGGAAATTTTTTGGCGTTAAGTTGTAATTTCATCTCATGCCCTTGCTTGCAGTATTGATCCTATAGCCAGTTCTCGCTTTGCGTTATAAACCATTTGCCTCATAAGTTTTTGCATCCTCAACCAAGTAGAGCCTCGTTTATATCCTTTGAAATTTGACACCCCATACCTAGGAGGGAACATTCCCCCGAGTGTCCATATCCCACATGAATCTCCTTGGATTGATCATATGTATGTTCCACTCCTGGAACTAGTTTTGCTTACTTGCAACACTCGTTTCCTCCTCTGTATCATAGCATTCATTTGTTTATGAAAAAAAAAAAAAGACAAGTGGGAAGGGAGTATTATCTTATATTGGCAGTATTCATGTCGCCTTTGAACAGAGAACAGAGTTATTGAGTCCATTCATCACCATAATTTTTGGTTTAGCATGGCCTTAGGAAGATGAGCTTGTTATAGAGTCTTCTCTACTGACTGGTTACTCTTCCAGTACCTATGGAGAATATCATTGATTCCTCCTACATCTCATGGTTTCATCATTAATTCTATGCTGCCAGAGTCTTCCATATGTCTCATTCTCTTGTTCAAAGGAATTCTATCAACCAGTGTCGGCCACTTCTCAGAACTCTTGACTTTGCATGTCGGCCATACCCTCATTTTGTCTCAGAGTCACATGATACTATAGTCCTATCATGCACCTTGGTCCTACTTTCATCACTAGTAGGTAACCTTGAACCCAACAATTGACATTTCATCATTGGTCGTTGACTGGATGGTTTCCCTTCTGTTTGACGACAAGACATCTATTCACACATTTGGATTCGTGCAGTGTCTTGGATTCCATTAGCCTTATCGGTGGTTTCCTCACCTTTGTCAGCAGTTTTCCTTATTGGCTGCTATTTAGAGGGTATTTTTCGTGTACCTCTTGCACTTGGCACACGCGGAAGATGCACATGGTCGTTGGTTTGTGAACATGTTCTTCGTCATCAAGATCCTCCTATGTACCTCGTGTTGACTGATGAGAGATTCCTTAATGCTCTTCTTTCAGCGGGTCTCCTTCCATCAACTTCAACTCATCTATTCTGGAAACGAGACCTAGAGTCTTATGAGTACCTTGAGGCTTGTAGTCATTAGTGGCAGGTTCTCTCTCCATCGACAGTTGGGAATACATCAATGTCTCTTGATTGATGGATTCTTCAGGTGTTCGACACCAACTCTTTTATTCACACTTGTAAGAATGTACTCAGTGCCTTGATACCTACTTTCATTATCGGTAGGTTGTCTCATGTTTGTTAACAATATACCTCAATGACTGGTAATCAAATGATGTCTCATTCTGTTTGACCTCAACTCCTTTATTCACATGATGTAGAATTGCACCCTTGGCAGATTTTGTAGAAGACTTGAAGACATCACTATGTGGCCGCAGCTTTCCTAAGTTCTTGCTTCTTTTTCATTGGATCAGTACTTATATGACTTCAGTGATCATGGGATATCAGATTGTACTCCATTGTATACAGATATCTTTAGATTGGTTTTGAGACTGGTTCTACTGGGCCTTGTTCATGACTATGATAGTTTTTGGCATGTAACCGCATTTTTATTTTCCTATTCATGGCCACAGACAATTGTTTGGTATATTTTCACATGGATCTGCAGTGTAATTCTATGGACAACCATGTATGCAAAGTCAGTGAAAATTGTAATGAGCAACTAGTTCTTCCAGCTGGTTCCCCATCACTCCACTTCTTGGTTGTTTATAATTTATTTCGGCCATCGCAGATACTCCACTAACCTCACACATTAGGGAGCATCTGTTATAGCAAGATTTTCCTCACCCTATGCAGTCTTGCACAGAAGGCCTTTTTCCATTTCCCCATGCAAACTTATCATCCATGTTTGTAAAATCCAGAGCTAAAAGTACAAATTTTTCCACATGTACGCACCTTACCTTCTATACAACATGTGTATATGCAAGATGCACCACTACAACCTGTGTACATCGAGATTTGTGCCAAAAAATGAAAATTAATGTCGAGTGTCCATGTCACGACAAGAGATCTATGATCATTGGCCTTCCATATACTGGAAACGTTCTGACTCGACCTTTCAGTTCCATTTGAAGGCTATAAATAGGCCAATTCCGAGCTATGGAAAGGAGGAGAAAGAATTCAACTTTGATAGCAAATTTACTCTGGAGAAATTATTTACTTCATATTGAGTCTGCATCCCTTTGTCCTTTAAGTCTGAACACAGTGTTCAACCCCCAAGCTCTTCCCTTATTGATTAAGAACCTCATTTTCTCTCTTCTATGAGCTTTCCTTTGGTGGAGGATTGAAGTGGTGGAGGCCCAGCTGGAAGGAACTTAGTTTCTTGGTTCCGAACCATGCCGACACAGAAGTCTGTAATATTTTCACTTCTGCTGATCATTTATTAATAGAAATACTCCTTTCCCATCCAATTGATATCTTGTAAATATTTGAGTTATTATCCATGGGCGTGTTTGTTATGTATATTAATGGATTATGCTATCTAATGTGCTAACCTTTTATATTATCACCATATGCTTGCTTTGCTTGGTTGTTGAGAACTAGTTGCAGGTATATAACTTTGGGTCAAAGTGCTCAATGATGGACTTCATCGAACATTTGGACGAGGTAGGCCTCTTTCTTATCTCGCTTGCATATTGGTTTATATAACATGTTTTTGGGATAGAGTTGATTTCTGCAGTCATTTCAGTCTATTGTGGTTTACCCTGGCCATAGAGATTTTTTCCCTCGTAACAATACTAGTCTCTCTTACCCCTTTGTATATGTTGTAAAATTGTTTCTCTTTGTAAGGTTACCACACCTATGTATTGTTGGAAATATTGAGAGGGGGGGGGGGTGAATCAGTATTACCCTTTTTCAACAATTAGAAATTACTTTGATATTTTATTAATTACCACAATAGATCAACAATAGACTTGTATTTAAAATTAATTAAATTAATATAATTAACATGAATTACAAGGTTTTATAAAGAATAGTGAAGGACATCAATCCTTTTTAGAGCACCAACTTTAGGAGACACAAATCCCCTTCTTCAGGGGACCAACCCTAGGAAGCACCAACTCCCTTGTTTTTAGGGAACCGACCCTAGGAAGCACCAACTCTCTTGTCTTTAGGGAAACAACCCTAGGAAGCACCAACTCCCTTGTATTTAGGGCACCAACCCTAAGAAGCACCAACTCCCTTGTATTTAGGGCACCAACCCTAAGAAGCACCAACTCCCTTGTCTAGTAAGGGATATGAATCCTTCCTTGCTGCTCCCTTCCACCCTCACTGCATAAGTATCATTAGTTCCTCTTCTTGGACTCTTCTTATGCTTTTATCTTCTTATTTGGACTACAAAGACCCCTTCTTCTTCACCGTTCTTTCTTACTTATATAGTTTTCCAACTGGTGTGAGCTATGAAGCATTGTGTCCCTTTGTTTGAACCATCACACCTCTTCATTTAAATTAAAATTAATAACTTTTGTTTTTCCTCCATTATTATTCATACATTATCGTGAAAGATTTTCAATTTAGCGAGAGGGATTTTCATAAATCGATCATAGATATGGATCTATTTCTTTTTAACTTGATCCCATGCCTCTTTATTTCATTCTCAATTTAAATTGATCAGATCTAAACTTTTTTATTAGCTCTTTAATGCATTGCAAGCATTGGATTACTTAAGATAAATCAGGACAAAGTCCAGATCCTATCTGGTTCAACATTCATTCTTGACTGAGATAAAATTCTTACTCTGTGTGTCAAATTTCACACAGAAACACTTCGGGGACTCTATTCCATATGACCACAGGAAGTGGCTAGGCGTTAAGCCAAACATGTGCTTGATCACTTATCAAGATCAACGATCACATTTTAATTTGGATGTTCATATGGACTTCTATCATTTACTCCGGAACTTCGGAGATTCGGGACTCCGGGATATTCAAACGCTGAAGTAGTTCAATACCTCCGAAGGAAATTTCACCGAAGTGCGCATACTGTATTCACTAGTAGATCAGGCGGTCAATATTTATTATTTTGTTAGATGGACGATCCTAGATTTTCCATAGGTTTCAAACAAATCGACAATCAAGAATTAATTTGCAGTTGAATGGATGGTTCTCGTTCTCTTAGAGACTTTAGCATTTTGGGACTCTGGCCTTTGCAATCTTCCAACTCATTCGAAGCAGATTCCACCAGAGTGCGTATCAACACTTCCCTCATTAATAAACTTCACATGTCCAGGATATAGGACCTTGGGATTACGCACAAAGGAGATCCTTCTCTTTGGGTATTTGGCTATTCATGATTCTGGGACTTTGTGATACTCGAAATATGAAGTATTTCAATCCCTCCGAAGGTTTACCTACTGAATAAGTCATAACACAATGATAACTGCTTGTTGTCGATTAACATCTCATGCTTACTCTATCCTACCACTACGCTTGATCTAACGATCATGAGAGAACCTGGAGGTTCTTATATCAATGACCAACATTAGTTCATGACTTCTCCCTTCGGTGCTTCAGGCATTTTATAGTAAGAGAAGTTGAAAATCCCTGGAGGATGTAATCCCAGAGTGACGTGGCTTGATGATGTCACTCAAGATGACGTGGACCCTAATTCTGTGTGCCATCTGTCACCCTGATTTGTGACTATCATAGACCTTATGTGCTATATGTATTTTGACACTTGTCATCATCTGATTGGGCCATGTGTCATCTATTGCTGACATGGGCTTGCTGACATGGGCCTACTGATGTGTCACATGTCCTCCTCCCAGATCTAATGGTCGTAGGTTCATCTAAAGTTTCTTATTGATCCGACGTTTGTCGTTTCTTTGAGAATACGAAACTTTTTAGACTTCGATATAATCCTCCCAAATTGGCGAAGTGTTGAATAAATATATCACCATAGATCCTTCTTGTCTTGATCCTATGGCCTCTGTTTATTCTGGAACTCCATGGTTCAGGATTTCTTGTTTCATCTAAGTTGTTTATCGTCGGAGTAGTTCAAGGCCAAAGTTGACTACGCTCTGGCATTTTTTACTCTAGATCAATGATTGACAGGATTTCCTGATCCGATGGTTGACGAGAGTTCGTGACTTCGAGGATTTGGCCTTTGGGTAAACTTACATGTTCTAGTCTCCTTTTCACTAGAGTGGTCAGCGCTAGAGTTGACCAGAGTTCACAACTTCGGGGCTTTGTCCTTCAGGTATATTTACCTGTTCTAGTCTCCTTTTCACCAGAGTAGTCAACGCCGAAGTTGATCACCATTAGACCCTCCTATCCTCATTCAATGACCAACATGCATTTCCCATATCTGATGACCCTTATTTACTTTGAGAATTTGGGGTTTTCAATAATTTGTGTCTTATGGGGTCCACTTATCCTATCCTTCCACTTGGTTCTAAATGATGACCAGGATAGATCCCGAGTTGATCTAATGGTTGAGAGCTCACTTGAACTTCCTCCAAGAAATTTGACGGCTCTACATTCTAGATCGAATCTTGATCCAATGGCTGGGAAACCATCAGAATATCCTGCTTCAGATCTGTTGATTGAGATATAATTCTTCCCAAATTCTGACTTCCCCTCAATTTGACGATCTTGAATTTTCCTGAAAACTACATCAATGGACATGATTCCTCCTCGATTCAATGGTTGTGATTACTCCATAAATTCAAAAGGGAACAATCACGATTACTCCACAATCCTTTGCATATATTTCCTTAATTTCAAAACTTTGTTTCCTCTTCACTCAATTGTGCCTTCTCTCATGAGATTTTTATGCATTGATCCACCTTAAAGATGATATGGTAATATGAGGGACTCCTATGTTCCTGACATTATGTCTTCTACGCAACCTACTACATTATCTCTCCTGAGCTTTAGTATCTCACAGACATATTTGATCTTCTTGATAATGACAATACCATAATACCATGTTTGACATTGATCATTTAGGCCCCCTCTTTGACATCAATTTCAACACCATAACACCACGTCCAACATTATCCCCCTTTGGTATTGATGGAAATGCAGTAAAACCCTTTTCAAATATTAACTTTATTTTACTGATCATTCTCCCCCTTTGACAGCAATGACAAAAAGGGATGTTTCCTTTTAGGGTGATACTCCCCCTAAGGTGATGCCCACCCTGTCTATGAATCTCTCCCCTTGGAATCATTTTGTTACAACCAATCATGGAAATAAGAATAACTCCCCCTATCTTCTCATAATAGATCTTCTTCATAAACCATTTCAAATAACTTCACTAAGAGAATACATAACCGACATTGTTCCTGTTCAAATGAAGACCTACAACAAGCCATGCCAGACCCTACATAGATATATATCATCAAACCATGCTTCTTTCAATGATGCTAGTTATCTATTCATTCATTTGTAATCCAAGAAATTCTTCATTTTTATGTGCTTTAATACTTATAGGTGTATCAACAGGAATAGTTTTGTAACGTACCCCTCCATCCCAATATGGGGCATGCTACCAAAAATCTGCTTTGTTATGTTAATCAACCGTCCATACCCAGACATAGACCCGCTAGGCTATGACACACAGATCTCTTTGTAGAACATCATACATATATATTCTTACACAAATAATATGCATTCTATATATATACACAATTGAATGCAGAAATCAGAACAATCTTCTATAAACAACCTATACAAGCAATAACATAACTATCATGACATCTACATGTTACACAACATATTAACATAGAAATGGTACTTATATTTTTATGAAGAAATCCAACGACTGCGTGCAGACCTTCCCTGGACCTCCCAACCTTAGAACACTCTACTCCAAGATATTAGCAGCGGGTCACCCCCAAGCTAGGACTAAAATCCACCCAGGGAAAATGGAATCCTAGGCTAGGCTGAGACCACGGGAAGTTGCACAATGCAATAGGAAGGATTCCCTCCCAGGAGCCTACTTAATCCCACCTCTCATAGACTCTCATTCCCCACATGCATATCCCACGCCTGGAATATACACCTTCACTGTCCAATAGTCCATTAGCTGCTCCACTTCCCATACAGGGGCTTCAACAATAGGTTGGATTAGGAATTCTGAGAGCTTTGTAGCTTCTGTTCGACTCCCTCCAGGAGAAATCACTTCCCCAAAAAACTCTCTCAACTGGAGAGAGTTTTTCACAGGCCTGGCAACTTGATTCTTCTACCCATGGGCCTGACAACCCGCCTCTTCTATCTAGCTCCAAGTCAAATGGATAGTTACAACAATAGAAAAATTGGGTAAGGGCTCTAGTAATGACAAAAGCCACACCAGTCTAGGGAAAACATGGGTCACAACTACAAAATGTCTAGGGGCATGATATGGTGCAGGAACGATGCAATTATACTATGCATCATAGGAGAAAATGGGTTAGCTTCATGAGTTGCGGGTTTCAGACCTTGCGGAGATAAAAAATGGAGGAATATGGCTATTGCGTGGATGTTCTTTGTCTGAGTACGTGCGTGAAGGGAAGCATGGAAAGAATGGTCAAGCGAACCCCCACAATGATGGATTTTCCCACATAAATCTACATGCGCCCATGTTGATGCATGGCTCTCTTGGGAGATCATTCCTTCCCACTTGAAGTTTGTTCCTCCCCCCAAAGGAACTTAGGATAACAGGGTTTATTTCCTAAGCCTTAGTATTTTAGGAAAATACATTATAATATTCCCTTGGGTTAAGCCCTCAAGATTAGCCCCTTTTTCCTAGCCTGTTATCCCCCCTTGCCTTTCCCTACCCATTGGATCTTATTCCCCATAACTCTTTCTCCATGGTCGATCTACATGCAGCGATGTAATTTTATTAATGATGCGGTATTTACATATACAAAAATTAGGCTCCCTGGACTTCTACATCTAGGCTCTTCAGCCTAATACACATATAATTGTCCCAGCTTATAAACACTTGGCTCACCATCCTATAAACATCATTACAATTTAGCAGGGGCTCATCCTTGGGGTATTAAAATACCCTCCCCTTATTTATGCACTATCCTCAGTGCATCATATTTACATATTACAAACAAGATTTCCAAAATCTTCAAAAAGATGCGGGTATTCTTCCTGCATAGCATCTTCATCCTCCCATGTTCCATCTTCAAGACTGTACCAGGTCCATTGGACCTTTACAAGCCCTATGGCTCGATTCTAGAATTGTTTGATTTTCTGGTCCAGAATGCATACCAAATGCACTTGAAAAGCGCTTTCTTTCTCCATCTGAATCACATTCCAATCAATAACATGATTAGCATCAGGTATATATTTCTTAAGAAATGATACATGGAATACATTATGAATAATCATAGATGCAGGTAATGAAAGAATGTAAGCTACTGGTCCAATCCTCTCTAGGATTTCAAACGACCCACAATATCTGGTTGCCAACTTGGAATAGTTTCCCAATTTCAGGGGACTTCTATTGGCTTTCACTTTCAAGAATACATGATCACCCACTTGAAATTCCTAGTGATTTATTCCCTTGTCAACATATCTTTGGTGCCTTTCTTGGGAAACCTTTAAATTATGTTTTATCTTCAACATTTTCTCTTCCATTTCCCTGAGTAAATCTGGCTCAATCACTGCTCTATCATCTGGGTTGCCCCAACTTATTGGTGTGTTGCACTTGCTTCCATAAAGTGGCTTAAATGGGCTCATCCTCAGTGATGCTTGGTACCCATTGTTGTAGGAAAATTATACCAAGTGTAGATATTCTTCCCATTTAGATGGTTTGTCCATCACGTATGTCCTTAGCATATCCTCTATCACTTGGTTCACCCTTTCTGTTTTCCCATCAGACTCGGGGTGATAAGCTGTGATGAGGTTAAGATTTTTTCTGAACCCTTTGAATAATCCCCTCCATAACTTTGAGGTAAACTTTGGGTCTCTGTCAAACACAATTGTATTGGGTATGCCATGTAAATGTGCTACTTCCCTCATATAGATATCAACAACATTGGTTTCCTTGTGATTAGTCTTCATCGGAATGAAATGGGAAGCTTTAGTAAGCTTGTCCACCACCACCATGATAGAATCGTGTTGCTTTCTTGTTCTGGGTAATCCGGTAATGAAATCCATTAACACCGCTTCCCACTTCCACTCAAGAATGGGAAATGGCTGCAACAACCCAGCGGGGTGTCTATGCTTAACCTTGAAGTTTTGACACTCCAAACATTTAGCAATGTACTCAACAATATCTTACTTCATGCCTGGCCAATAATATTGGCTCTTGACTATTGTAATTNAGGATATCAGAAAACAATTACAATAGTCAAGAGCCAATATTATTGGCCCTTGACTATTGTAATTGTTTTCTGATATCCTAGGTGTCCAACATAAGGCACATCATGAATCTCTTTCAAAATCATACCCCTCAGTTCATGATAATTGGGCACATAAATTCGGTTCCTGTACGAGAACTTCATCATTACCCAATTTAAAATCTTCAACCTTCTGTGGTATTTTACCTTGCTGTAGTTTTGTCACCAACTCCATGTACTACAAATCTTCTTTTGTAGCCTCATAAAATTTTCCTTTGAGATCTATTTGATACATGCTAATGGTTGTGGTATGTAGTTCATGCACTCTCCTGCTAAGTGCATCAACCACTTTGTTCTCTTTCCTTTGAGGTGCTTGATGTCAAAGTCATATTCTCAGAGGAATTCCAACCATCTACTATGCCTGGCATTTAAAGTTGGCTGATCAAACAAATATTTCAGACCATTATGGTCTATCCTCAACTCAAACCTCTTTCCCATGAGGTAGTGCCTCCACTTCTTCAAGGCATGTATTATGGATTCCAACTCCAAATCATGAGTGGCATAGAGCCTTTCATGCTCTTTCAATTTTCTAGATTCAAAACATATCACAAACCCATTCTGACTGAGGACTCCACCAAGTCTTTCTTTGCATGAAACAGTGCAAACCGAAAAATATTCATTCGGATCAACAATCCTCAGAATTGGAGCACTGGTTAACAAATGCTTCAATTGTTGGAAGCTCTTTTCACATTCTTTTTTCCATTGAAACTTCACCCCCTTCCTTTGCAAGGAAGTGATTGGGTGAGAAATTCTTGAAAACCCTGCAATGAATCTTTTGTAGTAGCCATATAAACCCATGAAGGATCTGACTTCTGTCACATTCTTAGGTGTTTTCCATCCTTTAATGGCCTTAATATTTCCAGGGTCCACTGTTATCCCTTCTTCGGATATTATATGCCCCAAATAGTGAATTTGATTTTGATAAAATGAGCACTTGCTCAATTTGGCATACAATTGGTGCTCTCTTGACACTTGTAACACCATCCTCAAGTGATGCTCATGCTTTTCTTCTGACTTGGAATATACAAGAATGTCATCCAAAAAGACAATGACAAACTTGTCTAAGTATTCTCGGAAAACACCATTCATTAAACACATGAAAATAGTTGGTGCATTTGATATCCCAAACGACACCATTGTGAATTCGTAATGACCATACCTTGTCCTAAAGGTAGTCTTGCTAATGTCTTCATCTCTGATCCTTACTTGATGGTAACCAGACCTGAGATCAATATTTGAAAATATCCTTGCATCCTTTAACTGATCAAAGAGACGTCAATCCTTGACAAAGGATACTTGTTCTTTGTAGTTACTTTGTTCAATTGTCTAAATTCAATACAAAACCTCAATGTCCCATCTTTCTTCTTCATAAATAAAACTGGGGCACCCCGAGGTGACACACTTGGGTGTATATACCCCTTCTTCAAAATTTCTTCAAGATGCATTTGTAGTTCCTTTAGCTCTAGTGTACTCATTCTGTAGGGAGTCTTTGATACTGGGGCTGCTCCAGGCATCAAATTTATAGAGAAATCAATATCTCTCTTTGGGGGTAGTCTTGGTATCTCCTTAAACACATCCTTAAAATATTTCAGGACTACGTGATCCTCCCGATTTGTAGGGATGATTTTAAGGATGAAATTTATTTTAGAGTGTAGAAACCTTAGTGAATCTTACTAATCCCTCATATGCCAACTATAAATGTTTGGCGATATTTTTGTTAAAATATTCAAATTTATAAGGATTTTATATAGTTTTTATAATTTTTTTGCGATTTTCAAGGTAAAATTATTTTATCCTTCAGAATTTGGGCGAATCATTTTTATAATAGCGAATATTTTTTTGGGAAAAACCATAGAAAAGTAGCCCATGAGCGAAATTTAGCCCCTAAAATCATCCTTTCCGATTTGACACCTTATTGTTAGGTGCTTCCTCCATATGAGATGCAAATATTTGACAGCCCTTCCTGTAGCACTTCTTTGATTGCATTGTTGAGATCTCTCTCAGAAAGTAACTGCTCTAGGAATTCCTTGGACTATTCTGGGGTTCCCTTCCTCATCTAGGAAAGTAAATGTCTTGTTATGACAGTCCAAGACATCATGGTGTTGGTCCAACCAATCCATACCAATTAAGCAGTCATATGAATCCAAGGGAAGAATGTTCAAATGTGGCTTGGTACTTAGCCTTTTCATGTCCACTGGACATGATTTAACCAACTCAACAACTTTCCTCTTGGCTTCGGTATCCAGCTATATCAGCCAAGATTTCCCATGATTTCTTCTTGGAAATTTCAATCTTTCGACTACCTTAGGATCTATATAGCTATGACTATCTCCTGAATCTATTAAAATAGTAAATGAATGGTTATTGATCGTACCTTCTACTTCAGTCATGTGTGATTGAAACTCAACTTGCTTTTTGTCTAGGGCTGCATAGATCCTTGGTACACTTCTGCCCATGTCCTCCATTGTTTCTGCTTGTTGTACATTGTGGAGAGATCTAACCTTATCACTTTTGTGAGGACAATCTCTATACTTATGGTCTCCTTTACAACCACAACATTTCATAGGTGGATGCCTTGGCCTTTGCCCACCTACCTCAGTCATCCTAGGCTCTCTAAAGGATGGTTGTCCTTGAGGACTGTTTCTGAAAAATGGTGGCTTGTTCCCCTTCTTCCTCTGATCCCTCTTAAAATTATTCTTGTCCTCCCAAGCCTTCTAGAAAGTAGGATTTCGTTTTTGCTGATCATACAAGCACTTGGCTCTCCTTATGGTTTCCTCCAAAGCCTTGGGATCATCAAATTGAATCTTTTCATTGATAAAGGATGGCATCCCACTCAGGTATCTCTGGATATTAGCTGTCTCATCTTTGATGAAGGAGACATACTTCAACAGTTCTAAAAATATTCTCTCATACTCATCAATGGTCATGCTTCCCAGTTTGAGTTCAAAGAAATCTTTCATATTTTTTTCATAATACCTTTTGGTTAAGCATTTCTTCTCAAAATGCTTCTTGAATTACTTCCAAGTCACATTCTTCTCTCTGATGTGATGCAATTGCACAAGTTGATCCCACCACATGGATGCTTTTTCTTTAAGCTGGTAGATATCAATTCTTCCTTCTGCATGAGAAGAATATTTATGCAGTTGGAATTACTTCCTCATGCCCAACAACCATGTCTCGACATCTTCATCTTTCTTGTTCTCTCCATCAAAGGTAGGAGGTTTGATCTTGTTCATTTCTCCTTTCAATTCATCCACCCTAGACCTCCTATGCTTCCTAACAGGGGATGGACTTGATTTGGTATGTTCTCTCCTATTGGAATTCCTTTGGGAGTGATGGTGAGGTCTACTACCACTCCTTGTTCTTCTTTTCTCATCAAGGGACTTGTGGATTCCTGATTTGTTGGAGCCAGTCTCCTTATCCAATTTATTTTCAATTATGTCTAGGCTCTGCATTTACTTCATATTGAAGTCTTCATGTTTCTCTTTGGCTTTCATAAGACTTTCATTATCAACTTTGTGACTTTGGACATATTTCTTCAATTTTCTAATGGTCTCTACCATATTCATGTTATAATCCTTTCCTTTACCATTTCTATTGGAGTTCATTCCTTCAATACCCAAATGGACATCCATTCCTTGGATTTCATATTCCTGGCTGTAAGCCCCCTCTGTATCATCCATCCCCCTACACTCTAATATGATTATGTTATGCTTGTTAGCTGATAACTCTGCAAAAGTGTGCAACCAACAGAACTTTGTTAGGCTATCTCAACAATTTCATGCAAACATGAACAATTCAGATTCATAAAGTATCATAAGTATTTTTGTTGATTTCCTGAGAAATCAAATGTCCAGAACCAATTTCTGGGTGAACATTTATATTCTACTATTCAATACCTTTCCAATGACTACTCCCTTTCTCAATTCTGAGCCTTGGCCAAAGAGTTATGACCATATGAAATTTGTCTTTCTTGGAAACAATTTTTGGGCATTAGCCCCTTGTTTTAAACCCTCAATCGCATGTGACCACGAGCTGTTACCAAGAACCAACAGAAAAGAGATTATCCAGAGCCTTGGGAACTTTGGGGCTCTAGAATTTTGGCTTCAGAGGTTTCTACCTCACCACCTTATGATTCTCCTGAACATCGAACTGATGAAGTACTGAACAGGTGGTCCTTCGAGGCTTTAACACTTTGACACTCTAGAGCTTCAGGCTCCAAAGGTTTTTTGCAACCCCAACCTTCCAATTCCCCGGAGTGCCAAAATGGATAAATCGTGAAGTGGGGTGGATCTATGATCCATGGCTCCTCAATAATCAACGACTGAGATTTATTACGGAACTCTAGGCTTCGAGAGTTCCAGACTGTCCATACTCTTGAACCTTCCGGAGCACCCGGTCTCCAGACTACTGCATTTGGCACCATGTGTCTTCTATGATCAATGGTCTAGATGAAATCCAGCCTTCGTGCCTATAGTCTCCAACCTTGACTTCTTATGCCCTGGATCTTCTGGAGTGCCAAGTTTCCAGACTATGGGATCTGGCACCACACGTCCTCTATGACCAACGATCGAGATGGACTCTAACCTTCAGGATCCCTCAACCTCAACTTCTTATTCCTTGGGATCTTCCGGAGTGCCAAATCTTTAGACTGCCGCATCTTCTGCCACGTTTGCTCTGTGATCATCGGTCTAGATGGACTCCAGCCTTTAGGAGTCCTCCCACTTTAGCAACCCTCGACCAAGTTCCTCTGGAGTGCCCATTATTTGGACTACAGGATTTAGCGCCATGCATCCACTGGGGCCCGTAGTTTCCATTCTTGAACTAATAAATACTAAAAACTTCACATCAAACTTTATACTTTTCAAATTGTGGGGACATGGGTCGACGGTTTTGGAGTAACCCTTCGATCATTCTGCAATCGTCCCCACATTGACACATACCCCTTCTGGGAAACCATGGTTTGGATTGTGGGACCTCCTTGCAGAATTATCTCCCACACAACTTCGACATTGAAGTTATTTTGGGCCCAATCCATTTAATTTCTTTTTCAAATTAGCTGCTTTGCGCCATTTTGAAATTTCCTGCCAAATTGTTATGCCAACAACCATGTTCTAGAGGAGTGCCATGTGGAAGAATAGAGACATGAAAATGTGGCCCAATCAGGTGGGTCACACGTATCACGTTCCAACTGGAACATTTGGTCCTTTAAAAGAACAAAAAAAACTGACACAAGGCATGCATCCTGTGTGCCGACATCACCCCAGGTGACATCATAAATCCACGTCACTTCGGTGCTTCGTGACTTCGGAACTTCAAGACTTCTAGACTTTGGGACTTTGGAGATCCATAAGTTCTTCCTTCATCATCCATTATTTCCTCTGAACGTTGAATTCCCAAACCCATTAAATTTTTTAGTTTCCACGTAGTACTGTTGTCAGCATATAAGTTGGTGACACGTGGCCCTACTGTCGGGTGAAATGTGGTAGAGTTAGGGTAGGTCCATGTCACCCTAGGTGATGTCATCATGCCATGTCATATCCAACGCTTCGAGACTTTGGAGCTTCAGAGCCTCGGGGCTCTGAGACTTCATAGGATTTCACATTTGCACACCCCAAAACTCTCAAATTTTGAATTTCCAAACACTTCCACATCACCCCCAATGATGTCATCATATCACGTCACTTCGACACTTCGAGACTTCGGGAGACTTCTACACACTTCACCACAAATCCCCCAAATGGAAAATGCCCGAATAGGCTGATCTACTGACACATGTTCTCATACATGAATGGTCCAGATTCACTCCGAATTTTGGGACTTCGGGAGGAAGTCCATTCTGCGCACACTTCCACCAATTTTCCCGAACTTCAAACCATCGAACTATGTGGGAAATCCAATGGATATGTTCCTCTCAAATGATCTACAGTTGAGAGTCACTCCGGGACTTTGGAGCTTCATGCTTCAGCTCCTTTCTCAACAAAAACTTAAAAAATCTCCGAAGTAACAAAGTCCAAAGGAATTTATGGTTAACTGTCGTGCACCTTCTCCAGATCTCATGGCTAGGAATGGTCTTCCTTTCCCCCCTGCGTAGATCCTATGGATCAATTTCAAACTCATGGTTATCAACCATGACCGTTGTGATTTCTCAACTACTATACCTCTGGATCTCTCCATTATCACCCATGATTTCTCTCAACGCCCCCTTGACACTCTTTTCATCAATTCTCTTTGAACTTGGTTTCCCATAACCACTTATACGACCCATCCAAGATTAATGTTGAAACCATGGGCTTTGATACCAATTTGTAACGTACCTCGCCATCCTAGGCTGAGGCATGCTACCAAAAACCTGCTCTATTGTGTTAATCAACTGTCCATACCCAGACATAGACCTACTGGGCTATGAAACACAAATCTCTTTGTGGAACATTATACATATATATACTTACACATATAATATGAATTATATATATATATATATATATATATATATATATATATATATATAATTGAATGTGGAAATCACAACAATCTGCTATAAACAACTTATACAAGCAATAAGATAACTATCATGACATGTACAGGTTACACAACATAATTAACATAGAAATGGTACTTATGTTTTTATGAAGAAAGACACCAAATGTGTGTAGACCTTCCTTGAACCTCCCAGCCTTAGTCCACACTGCTCCAAGCTATCAATAGTGGGTCAACCTTGAGCTGGAACTAAACTCCACCCAGGGTAACGGGAATCCTAGGATAGGTTGAGACTACGGGAAGTTGCACAATGAAATAGGAAGGATTCCCTCCTAGGAGCCTACTTACACCCACCACTCACAGACTCTCATTCCCCACATGCATGTCCCACCCCAAGAATATACACCTTCAATGTCCAATAGTCCATCAACTTCTCCACTTCCCATACAGGGGCTTCAACAACAAGTCGGATCAAGAATTCTTAGAGCTCTGTAGATGCTGCTAGAATCCCTCCAGGAGAAATCACTTCCCCCAAAAAATATATCATCTGGAGAGAGTTGTTCACAGGCATGACAACCTGCTTCTTCTACCCACAGGCCTGACAACTCGCCTCTTCTGTCTAACTCCAAGTCAAATGGATAGTTACAACAGTACAAAAATTAGGTAAGGGCTTTGGTAATGATAGTAAGCCACACCAGTCCAGG
>JASDQU010437019.1:0-14101 GCA_032191745.1 Picea mariana | reverse complement strand
GTGGAAAGGTGATTGGCATATGAAGTGGACCTATCTAGTTTTGACATGTGGCATGGTTGGGGACCAATGGTATGGTGCCACATGGCACCCCTTTGTGGTGTAAAATTTTGGTTGGAGTCAGCGAGGGTCGAACCCGCGACCCCCAGAAGTGGTAGAGTACTAGCATAGGCCAGGCTACCAGCCCGCCTACCAGTTTTTCTTACCCCGATATGCATTTAACTATGTTTTAAAGTTGATATAATCTATGGTTGGGCGGAGTCCGAGCCGAGGCTTAGCCCCAGCCCTTGGTCTTACCACAATTCACACGACCTTGCCATATGAACGGAGTGTGATAACTACACCAAAGCACATGCCATATGTCCAACACACACAGGTGCGGGGTTTCAAATAGTTAGCCACAGTCACACCACCCTCCACCATATCACCAATCGCACGAAGACTCCAACAAAGTAACACACATGTGCTACTTTTGCGGTCGACGCTTGGCCACACGACCACTACCTCCACTAAAAAAGGTGCTAAGTCTCCTAACTATTTGACAAAATGCCGCAATTTGTGGAATGCGCATGGTGCTAGGTTTTTGGCACGGGAAACATCCGTGAGCCAAATTAGTCACACACAGGTGCATTTTGGCAAGCAAACACAACAAAGAATTGGGAGAAACTTCCAGGAAGTGATTCCAACTCAGTTTTTGGCGAAACCAGGTGCAGGAAGAGCCCACCCAGGGGTTTTTGGACATTCTGGAGCCATTGAAGCTATCTATTTTGCATTATGAGCATCACAAAGCACTGATTTTGACACTTTGAGCATTAATGAAAATGATCCATTGGAAGCTGGACCAGGAGATGTAGCCCAAGAGAGAGGTGAACTCCTTTATCATTTTGTTGTGTTAATGTGTTTACTTTGATGGCTGTTATGTCTGTTTATGCTGCTTATGATTAAGTAAAAACTCATCAAGTTTTATGTGTTTGTAACTCGACCATATTACCCAAGCACATACAATTTACACTTGCAATTTTAAAGAGACTCAAGCCTTTTCATTTTCAGATCAAGTTGGTATCAAAGCATAGGTTTTTGAAGGTTTGATTGTTTGCAAGTGTTTGTTTGCTGATGCTTACAAGGTTGAAGCTCACAAGAGGAGAAGGTCAACTTGTAGAGCCAAGTTCTCAACTTTCAAGAAGGAGAACTACACAATCACCTCAAGATTCAAGGAGATATTCACCAAGTATGGCTCATGAGGAGAGTCATGAAACTCTTACTTCAGAGGATGAAACTTTTAGAAAATCTTTCTATGATATGATAGAAATGGTGAAAGTTTTATTTGAAGAAAGAAATGCAAGGTCGCAAGGTGAAAGCTCAAATCCTCCAAAGGGTAATGAAGATAGTGGTGATAAAACTCCAAAATGAAATGGAGGGAATGGTGATACTCCACCTCCTTCACCTCCATCTTCCACCTCTTCTACCATTTCACAACCACCTCCAAATTCTCCAAAGGAACATGGTAAAATTCCTCTACAAACTCCTTTGCTTAAGCTTGATATTAAGTTTGAATTGCCTATGTACAATGGAGAGGTAAATACTGAGAAATTGGATAACTGGATTTGTCATATTGAAGTGTATTATAGGATACAAAGAATCAAAGATGATGAAACTAAGATTCAACTTGCTTCTCTTAGATTGTAAAGTGCAACACTCATTTGGTGGGAAGTCAAAACTCAAGAGGACATGAAGAAACATGGTAAAGTTTTATCCTCTTGAAATGATTTTATTGTTGCACTTAAAAGACAACTTTATCCATTAACATACATGTAGAAAGCTATTATGGATTGACAAAACTTTAGACAAGCTAAAGGACAAAGTGTGAAAAGATACACTCAAGAATTTAGAATAAGATCTTTGATTTTGGGTATAGATTTATCTTCTCAAGAAACTTTACTCAAATACATTGGAGGATTGCATAGCTACTTGAGGCACATAATACTTATGTTTAACCCTACAAGTTTAGATGAATTTTGTGTACATGCAACTCATTTGGAAGCAAGAGGGAGGAATGAACCTCAAGAGGGAAACAATAAACCTTTTGTTCATGGAGACAAAGGAAAGAAGAAGTTAAGGGAAATGGAAGAAAGAATGCTTCAGTTAAGAAAGAGGGAGAGAAAATCTCATGTAAATGTTGTTCAAAGGATGGCCATGATGAAGACCATTGTTGGAAACTTCTTCCTTAAATGAGACCCAAAAAGTTCAACAACAAAGGAAAACCAAAGACTGCTGCAACTACACAACATGATTTAGGTTCTGATTCGGGAGATAAAACAAAAATTACAACCATGGGTTTTCAAGGTAAGGATTCTATTGCAAGTACTAGTTCTTCAAGTAGTAGTAGCCTCAATGAAACTCAACATGAAAAAGAAAGAATAGAGCTTTTCCACATAAGGGTTATTTCAAATCATACCGAGATAGATACTCTTTTTTATAATGGATCTCAAACAAACCTAATATTTGAAGACACTGTCAAGAAATTAAAATTGGAAACTACTCCACATCCTAAACCATACCCTCTAGGATGGATACGTGACAATGCCAAATTGCATGTGACAAAAAGGTGTAAACTTAGATTTTCCATCACTGCAAACTTTATAGATGAGGTAGAGCTTGATGTTATTCCATTGGATATTTGTGGTATTGTGTTGGGAAGCCCATATTTATATGATAGGAGAGCCATCTTCAATCGCCATGAGAACAAAAATCATTTGTTTAAAAATGGAGTTGAGTACATTGTTAGAGAACATACAAAGAAGTTGAATTTGTCACTTGTAAATGCGGAACAAATAAAGAGATTAGTCAATGTTAGTAAGAATTTTTTCCTCTTGATGATCAAACCCAAAGACAATGTTGAAAAAGAAGCTCTCCAAGGTTGTGATGCAAAGTTGAAATCTGATTTATATGAGGTTGTTAACTGATATGATGAGATATTTCAGGAACCAAAAGGGTTGCCTCCAAAAACAGGTATCCAAAATGAGATACAATTGCAGCAAGATTGTCCTCTTCCAAACATTGGTATGTACATGATGCCAGTCACGGAGAATGCTGAAATTAAAAAACAAATCCAAGAGTTTCTTGACAAAGGGGTCATCATGCCAAGCACATCACTATGTGGGTCACCAATTGTTTTAGTGCCAAATAAAGATGGTACATGGCGCATGTGTGTAGATTTCAGAGCCTTGAACAAGATTACGGTAAATAATCATTATCCTATTCCTAGAATTGATGATTTACTTGATCAATTGAAAGATTCTAAGTATTTTACTAAGTTGGATTTGAGAAGTGGATATCGTCAGATTAGGATTGCTGAAGGAGACACTTGGAAGACAAATTTCAAAACAAATCAAGGTTTGTTTGAGTGGATGGTAATGTCATTTGGGATTTGTAATGCTCCTGCTACATTCATGAGAGTCATGAATGATGTTTTAAGGCCTTTTCTTGATGGTTGTGTGATTGTCTACTTGGATGACATTTTGATATCTAACAAATCTCGTGAAGAGAATGTTATGCATGTAAAGCAAGTTTTGGATGTCTTAAAGAAATAATTTTTTTTTTTGAAGATGTCTAAATGTGAGTTTAGAAAGACCTCACTTGTTTACTTGGGACATATTGTTGGAGGAGGAGAACTAAAAATTGATCCTTCCAAGGTCAAAGTAATTTTGGATTCGCCCAAGCCCAACAATGTGACAGAGGTAAGAATCTTTTTAAGAGCAACCCGATATTGGAAAAAGTTTATTGCTAACTTCTCTTCAATTGCAACTCCATTACATGCAGTGACAAGCATGAAGCAAGTTTTCCAATGGGGAGGCAAGCAACAAAAAGATTTTGATGCATTGAAAGAGAAGATTAGTTCAACTCCAGTTCTTGCAATTCCTAATTTGAGACAACCATTTGAGATTCAAATAAATTCAAACAATTATGCAATGAGAGCAGTCTTGTTGCAACATGGTAAGCCCATTTGTTTTCATTCTAAAACTTTTAATGGTGTTGTGATCAACTATCCTACTTATGATAAGGAGTTGTATGCATTGGTGCAAAGTGTGAAAAAATGGAAACATTATTTGTTGGGAAAATAAACTATTATTCACACAGATCATCAACCATTGCAATACTTGCAATCACAAACAAAGCTACAACAAGCAAGACACTTAAGATGGATGGGTTTTCTACAACAATTCCACTTGGTTATAAGGTATAAGAAAGGAATTTATAACAAAGTTGTTGATATGCTTTATAGGCCTATTATTAGTGATTTAGTTATTCTTAAGCATAATTCTACCATGCATGAGAGGTATGTTGAACAATATGCTTTAGATGCTGATTTTAAAGAGGTTTATTCAACTTTGTGTCATTCTAACCAAGTTGAGGAATTGGATTACCATGTGCATGATAAGATTTTGTATCACCTTGGCAGGCTATGTATTCCACAGGGTGAAAGAGTCAACATCATAAGGGAAACACATTCTTCTCTTATTGCTGGCCACTTTGGTGTAGGCAAGACGATGGCTAATTTGCAAAGGGATTGCTATTGGCCTAAAATGAATGAAAGTGTTTCAAGATATGTAAGAGAATGTTCTTTATGTGCTACAAGTAAGCCTAGAAATAGAAATTTGGGTTTGTATACTCCACTTCCAGTTCCTTCTCGTCCTTGGGAAAGCATTTCCATGGACTTTGTAGGAGGTCTACCTATGTCTAAAAAGAATCATGATTATCTTTATGTTGTGGTTGACCGTTTCAGCAAAATGTGTATTTTGATGCCTTGTAAGAAGCATGTTACAACTGAACAAACGACAAAAATGTTCTTTCAACATGTTTGGGTACATTTTGGGTTGCCCAAATCCATTATTTCTGATCGATATTCTCGATTTATTGGGAACTTTTGGCCAAGCTTATGGGCACTCATGGACACAAAGCTGAAAAAGAGCACAACATTTCATCCACAAATGGATGGTCAAACATAAGTGGTGAATAGAAAAATAGTACATCTTCTTCGTGGTTATTGCAGCAAGCATCCTAAGCTTTGGGATGAGCACCTACACTCCATTCAACATGATTACAACCGGGATAAGGACTCTTTGACTCAAACATCTCCATTTGAGGCATGTTTTGGTTATTTGCCAAAATCTCCTTTAGATTTTATCTTTGGGAAAGATGTTTCTATTGATGGTCATTATGACATTGATAGAGCAAAGAAGTTCATTGAACAAATACAGTTGGTGCATCAAATGGTACAAAAACAGTTGGAAAAAAGCCAAGCCAAGTACAAGACAAGACATGACAAGCATCATGTTGATCAAAGTTTTCAAGTTGGAGATGTAGTTTGGATTTACATTAGCAAAGAGAGGCTTAAAGGAGAAGGTAAAAAACTGAAACCAATTAGATATGAACCTTTCAAGATTCTTGAAAATATTGGTAACAATGCCTTCCATTTGGATTTGCCTCCTTATATGCAAATGTATTAATGTTGAGAATTTGAGATTGTATGAGCCTCCTTTGATTGATGATCAAGGAGAGCATGTTTAGATTCCTTCCATAGATGATTTATCACCAGAATGTCTTTAAGAATTGCATGGGAAACTGCATGGGAATACAATCCTTGACGGGAGGATGAGAACTTCAAAACAAGGGAATGTGGAATGCCTTCATCTTGGTCTTAAAGGCACAAATCCAAGCAAGGCCAAATGGATTGAGGTTGGAAAGGTGAGGGAACTGTACCCTCATATTCAGATAGACTGAAAGTAGTCTTTTAGAGGTCCAAAAGCTTCCCAATGGGGAGGAGTGATCCAGGGGATCAAAATATGCTCAAAAATCAAAGTGCTCGGAATTGCTTGAAAACAGACTCGTGCGTAGGCCTCATCCTCACGACCCCAACACAAATTGAATGGGTTCAAACGAACATCATACGTGAGATATATCACATTCTATCCACTTTTCCAAAAAATAAAAATTTTGCTGACTGTACAGTCCATACAGGCCATGTGGTAGTTGACCATACAACTGACGTGGTAGGGTGATGTGGATTGTTGAGTGGGTAGAAGTGCTGATGTGGCAAGGTGATTGGCATATGAGGTGGACCTATCCGGTTTTGACATGTGGTGTAGTTGGGGACCAATGGTATGGTGCCATGTGGCCTAGACATGGGTTGCCACGTGGCACCCCTCCGTGGTGTAAAATTTTGGTTGGAGTCAGTGGGGGTCGAACCCACGACCTCTGAGAGTGGCAGAGTACTAGAGTAGGCCAGGATACCAACCTGCCTACCAGTGTTCCTTACTCCCATATGCATTTAACTATGTTTTAAATTTTATATACTCTATGGTCGGGTGGAGTCCGGGCTGGCACTTAGCCCCAACCCTTGGTCTTACCACAGTTCACACGACCTTGCCTATGAACAGAGCGCGGTCACTACACTAAAGCACATGCCATATTTCTAGCACACGCAGGCGTGGGGTTTCAAATGGTTAGCCCATGGTCACACCCCCCTCCACCATAAGAGCATTCGCGCAGAGAATCCAACGGAGTAGCCCACATGTGCTACTTTTGTGGTTGATGCTTGGTCACATGGGCCACGTGACCACTACCTCTGCCAGAAAAGGTTCCAAGTCTCCTAATTGTTCGACAAAATGCCATGATTTGCAGAATGCGCATGATACTGGGTTTTTGGCACGGGAAACATCCTTGAGACAGGTTAGTCACACATAGGTGCATTTTGGCGAGCAAAGACAATAATGAATTGGGAGAAACTTCCAGGAAGTGATTCCAACTCAGTTTTTTGCCAAACTAGGTGTAGGAAGAGCTCGACTAAGGTTTTTTGGACATTCTGGAGCCATTGAAGACATCTATTTTGCATTCTGAGCATTGTAAAACACTGATTTTGACACTTTGACCATTAAGGAAAATGATACATTGGAGGCTGGACCAAGAGATGTAGCCCAAGAGAGGGGTGAAATCCTTTATCATTTTTTCCTGTTAATGTGTTTACTTTGATGGTTGTTATGTTTATTTATGCTTCTTATGATTAAGTAAAAACTCATCAAGTTTTATGTGTTTGTAACTTGATCCTGTTACCCAAGCACATACAATTTACACTTGCAATTTTAAAGAGACTCAAGCCTTTTCATTTTCAGATCATTGGAAAATCATAAACAGATAGGAAAAGGTGCATTTTCTGGGTAAGMAAACCGAGATCTAACCCTTGTTGTCATTGAGAAGCGAAATTTKTTTCTTSTGWGAAAAGAGTTTTTTTTTAGCACGCTCTCCAACAACAACAACACCCCCAACCCTCTTGCTAAACAATACAATATGTTTTACTAGACCACTTGGTTAAATGCTTCCTTATTAAGTAAGAGGTCTTGATTTCAAGTCTCTCTTTTTGTTACTTTTATTTGAAAAAGTTCATGCTCCATTGTAAAGTGTATTTCACTTCAAGTATAAAAATGAATCACTATAAGTAGCTTTTAGAGTTATTTATTTTGCATGCACCTTTTCTTTTATAAAGTAACTTCATTGTAAAAGTGATCCCCACTTATTTTTATAAAAGTGGGTCACTTCATAAAACAACTTACACCATCATGTGGTCCCCTGGTTACCGTTTATACCTTTTTTTAAAAGGGCATAACTTTCACATCCGAAGTCTGTTTTCAGTGCTATTTTTAAAAAAAAATCAGCTATTTTTTCGAGATCTTTCCATCCAGATCATCAGTTTCAGTTTTTAAGTCCATATTATCTACATATTTAATATGGATTTTTCAAGTAATCTTTTGCTTACCAATACCAACTATTTCCAATGGAAATCCCATATGGAGGATTTATTAAGAAGTAAAGGCTTGTACCAGATTACCTTGGGAAAGGAAACATAACCTACTGATGCTGATAAGAAAGTCAAATGGGATAATAGGAATGACGAAACACGTGGACTAATCAAAATGTCCATCTCTCCTGATTTAAGGTTCCACCTTCAACAAATTGATAAACCCAATGAAGCTTGGGACAATATTGAATATGTGTTTGGTAAACACAATATTATTCGAACACAATAGTTAGAAAAACAAGTATTGACTTTAAGTCCAAGTGATTTTTCTTGCATTGAAGACTACCTATCTAATTTTAAAACACTCGAAATTTTATGTGAAGAATGTAAGATAAAGATGGATGAAGAGCGTTGCATCTATCTTATTCTTTCTAAGCTAGGTAGTGCATATTTTGTGTTTGTATCTACCTTTTATGCCATGAAAGAGGCTCTAGGGACAGCTTGTCCAAAACCCATTCTTCAGTCCTTTTGTGATGCTTTGATTAGAGAGCAATACAAGCTTGTACAACTTGGAGTGATCAACAATGCAGGTACCTCCAAAAAATCCTTAGTTGTCCATTAGAAAGATAAACCCAATAATCCCAAGAAGCAACATCCTCCCCCAAAAAACAAGCAACATAAGGGTCCCAAACCCACTCAGACAACTTCCGCTCCTAATGGTGACAAAGGAGAAAAATATAAAAATAAGAAGATTGACAGACATTGCAACTTTTTTGATAAAGACGGTCATGATGAGACCAAATGTTTCAAGAAGATGGCAGCTTTAGAAGAAATGATGAAGAAGCACAACATCAATATCGATTCTACTACTACTTCTTCTTCTCATGGACATGCACTTTTTGCTTCTGGTTTCTCCTTCAATACAACTGTTGGCACAAGGGCAGACCCAGGGTTCAACACTTAACAACGCACCAACAAAACCTGAACTACTGACCCTTTCGACGACACCTGTGAAGCAGGAGAAGTCTCACCCGAGGTAGAAGCAGGGGGGGTTACAGGACACAGGTGTCTGTAACCAAGATGAGACACAGATTTGTGATAATAACACTTCACAGGGTATTCTATTAATACTTAGAAGATGATATGCATTAGTTTCCTAATCTTATTAACATCGTGGAACATACCCAAGAATAGATCGACGCAGTAACAATAAATAATTATATATCCTGAGCACTTAGCATTGAGTTAGATCTAACGTTCATTCGTCTTTAACACAAGTAAAGCACTAAGAAACAACAGATCTATCTATCATACATAATAACCAAATCACTGAGCAAATTCCTAATGTAAACAACACAACACAAAGCAAACCAAAGACAAAAGATATACGTGGTTCATCCCAGTGTGGGGCTATGTCCACCAACCGCTTCACCTTCTTTATTATTCGTCTGAATCTTACATTCATCCACTCCTGTGCACTAAGCCACAGAGCCAAGCTTCACATAGGATAGGAGATCTATGCATTGAGCACCAGATCCTCCTTCCAAAACTAGGTATAGGCACAGAGCCAGTTCTTTATCAAGCACAGAGCCTTACCCACATACATTCCTTGTCACAAATCCGTTCAAGCTACTTGCACCTAGCTCCAAAAAACTATTCAAAACTATTCTCCTCCTACCATACATTCTTACTTATTTATACTTTTACAATCCCTTACAATAAGGCCTAATCATAGGTAAACCCCATGGGCCAACATCCCATAACGCATTACAAAAACCCTAAAGAACCCCTTAATGGGACCATATAGCCTGCAAAATAAGTGATATCACAGATCTGCGATCTCAGCTCCACCTGGGCGCTCCTTCTTCGAACAATGTGTTGAAGTGTTCAAAAGTGGTCCAAACCTGACCAAGGTTTCCTCAAAACTTGGTCGAGGGCCAACATGCCCCCACCACTCACCCGTGACTCGTCTTGAGTCACTCAGGTTTGGACAATGTTGCTTCAAAGGCCTCGAGCTTCACTCGAGCTACCTTGACTTGCTACTTCGCTTGAGCCTCCTTCTTAGCGAGATCCTGGATCGTCTACTCTGTAACAGGCCCTTCTAGGCATTGTTCTACTGTTGCAACCACTTGGTCCAATTGTGAGCCCTGTCCATCAATCTCTTCGAACACCTTGTAGGCTTCATCCTGCATAGGTTGTAGCTTCTGTGTGAATTCCATTACCCTGCCCTGGAAGGCAGTAATTTGTTGTTGTACTACGCGTTGCTCCTGGGATCTCTTCATTCTTTCAACTGTGGTGAGCAACTTCATCTGTACCTGCATAGAAAATTCCTGCTACTGCACCTCCTGTAACTACACTTCCATCTTCCTTAGCTCCGGGTCCTCGGCGAGGGCCCTTATCCTTACTACTACATTCTTAGCGGTTTCCTCCCTTTGGTCACGCACCTCCTGTGGGGTGCTTGACACTGCTTGAGCCTCCAATTCTTCTATCCTAGCTTGAAGCTGCTGGAGGGTCTCAGTGAGCTTCACCACTTGAGCCTTGGACGATTCTTGCTCCTCATGTGCCAAGCCTAGCATAGAGTGACATGCTTTACTCACTACCTCCTTGACTACGACCCGCTCTGCGATCAACTGCTCCTTTTCTCTCTATANCATCTACAAGTCTTCTCAATTGGGCTTGTTCATCCCCCAATTCTGCAATTTGTGATGAGGAAGGCGTAGTAGGTACTGCGCAGACTGAACTGATAGCTTGCTGTACTTTTTTCAATTCCTTCCTGACCCTTCCATATAGCTCTTCCTGCTCCGCTCCATATCTCTACAAGATGTCCTCGGAAGCATCCTCCATAGCTCCGCGGACCAAACTGATATCATCCTTCGTGAGTGTGGCCTCTAACTGGGGCTTATTAGCACATGTATTCTTCGTGGCTGGAGGTTTCTTTTGATAAACCTTCCTCTTCTGCAGTGTTACTGTTCCAGTAGGGGGATCTTCAGGGGGTGTAGCTTTGCCTCCTCCTTTCTCATCCCCTCCTACTTGTCCATCTGCTTCGTCTCCTCCTCCTCCTAATGAGTCAAATCCATTATCTTCAGAAGCATTGTCCTCCTCATCAGTCTCTATATCCTGGACTTCCTCCTACTTTTTCTTCTTCTTTGTCCCACTGGATTGTCCGACATGCTTGACCCGGGTGACTATGGGGCTTCCTATGGTGTCAATGTCGAAGAGTTCTGCATCAACGACAGGTACAAGAAATTCCTCCAACCACTCCTTTGTAATCTACTCCATGTCTTCATCTGTTATCTTGTAGTATGACTATAACTCTTCCTTGTTCTCATCTTTGCGCGCAGTGATGTAGATGAAATGCGGATCTGCGTAGAACTTGGCTATTGGTCTGTACTGGTGCAGGGTGTGCGATGTCATGTGCGGAAATGACTCGATGGAAACCTTGAATTGCTGATAGTATGCATGAAACACATCGTTTGACTACCACTGCTTCATCATGTCGTTCGTGTACCACAAGGTAGAAAACCGAGCGACCAACAACTCCGAGGGTTCGATCTCTGGGAGGGTGGCTCCTTTAGGCATTTTCCAAGTGACAAATATGATCAAAATGATCAGCCAACTGTAGTGGAATTCATATCCCAAATCCTGGGCTTCATGAAAATCTTTCTCTAGTTCATTGATGAGGTATCTCGCCCAGTTCATCTGCATTCCCTCCAAACATTTTCCAATAAGGTCCACCATGAACCCGATGACCTGTGTGGGGTGGTTATTACTTACAATCTTGCCAGCTATGAGTTGGAAAGCGAAGCGCACTGTGCCATCCTGTATAGAGGCTACCTTGTAACCTCACTTTCCTTTTTCGACTTCTCCGTAAGCTTCCTTGATGCGTTGTGCCAGGGAGCGGTCCGAGGCATTCCCTGAATAAAACTGTTGAGGTTCAGGTCCCTTCATGCTTAAGCCTATGATCCGATGGATAAGCGTTGGATCCACAGTAATCCTTCGGTCGAACCACATGTATCCACCATGATAGCATGATAGGAGGAGTTTAATGCAAGCGTTAACCTCCTAGTGACGACCAAAATGGAGAATATTCATTATATTTAGCATGGTTGATCAAAATCTGGACCAGGGGTCAAATTTTAGCTCAAAAATCAGTGTTCTCAGAATTTCCTAAAAACAAACGAGAGCGTAGCCCTCGTCATCATGAACCCAACACAACTCGTTTCATCTCAAACGGACGTCAGGAGCGAGAGATATCGCGATCTGTTCGAATCGCTAAACAGGTAAAAAAAAGGTTGCTGACTGTGTAGTCCGTACGGATGCTGACGTGGCATGACCGTACGCTGACATGGAAGAGGTGACGTGGAAGAGATGATGTGGCCATTTTGGATTGGCATATTTGGGCGAATCACATTGCAACACGTGGCAGTTATTGGGCAAATGGCATGGTGCCATGTGGCCCAGTCATGGGCTGCCATGTGGCACCCCGTTATTGGCTATGGTTTGTTGTTCAAAATTTTATGGCGTCCGTGGGTTTCGAACCCCGGACCTCCCCCTTTGGCAACGCTTTGGTAGTGTGTGGGCTACCACTAGCCCACACGGTGGTCCTTGTAAGCCATATGGACTTTATTGTATTTGAATTTAATTAAAGTTTGTTATGGCGGGGGGTCGGGCTGAGACCCGCGATTATATTGTGTTAACATATGATCACTGCTATACAGAGCTATGGCACATGTATTTTAAACATACTTAAAGCCGCGGTATTGTAATATAACATATGTTACATTGGCGTCCAGCCCTTGGTTATATGACACCACATGCGACCACACATAGAGTTTTGGCGTGGGTTTTGTTATTACAACGGAGTTATCCCCTAGTCCTATCAACATTACATATGACCGACGGTCATTTGCGTGAGGGAGTTAGTTTTTAAAATGGTTAAAAACCAATTATACGCCCGACACTTGGCGCATTTTCATTCGTTTAAAACTCTTGGCCCTTTTCGGATGAGCGCGCGGTCGTATGGATGATCCATATGCCCAACGGATTGGCGGTTGGGGGTTTTAGTTCTGTTAACGGTTTGAAAGTTTAGCCAGTTATGTGGTGCTGGGTTTAAACATGCATTTTGGAGCGTGTTCTTGGTTCATCGTACAGAGGTGCGTTTTGGCGAACCAGAGCCAGCAAGCTTGAAGGAAGAGGATGGCAGGAGGCCTATCTTTCTCATTTTTTGGCCGATTGAGGTGCCGTAAAAGCCTAGCTAGGGGTTTTTGGACGTCCTGAATCCATTGGCACTGTTATCAAGGCCATTTGAAGACTTCTTTTGCAGGATTTTAACCATTGAAGTTTGAAGAAGCTCCAGGGAGCTTGAAGCCCTCATTGATTGAGGTCATGTTTTGGTGAGCCTATGTTTGTTTTCTGTGACTGAATAGTCATTTTTGGCTAATTGTTATGCTCTGAACACATTGGGACAGGTTTTAGAGGCTTTTGAGGACTTTTACAGGTGTTTTTTCCATAGAGAAGCTCATGGAAGCTTAAGTCCACATGTAGAAGAGGTCATGCCCGGATAAGCCATGATCTATTTTCAGAGTTTTATTAGTCATTTTTGGGGTTTTTATGTGTTATGATCCCAATGGTACAGTCTGTTTTTCCATTGGAGTTGAGCAGAAACTTTTGAAAGAACTTTTGACAAATTAATCTCAAAGAGCCAAGTCCATTGATGGAGGCTCAAGGAGATGTAGCCCGGAGAGGGGTGAACTCCTTTATCATGTTGTTCTTGTTGTGAGTTTGATGGTTTATTTGCTGCAAGTTATGTTGCTGTGTTTTTATTTAAAGCACATATTTAACCATTTAAAAGAACATTTTCTCACACATGAACATTTAACAGAAGATGCATAAACTTGGCACATAATTTATCTTGCATATTTTAACACATGAAGCAAGGTCCTGTAAAGTTTATTTTAATGAAGTAGAGGGTGCTTGCATAGCATAACAAGTCAGCCTTCTATTTTCAGATCAATGGTGGACTGTGCCAATCCCTTAATCCATGGCTGTGAGACAAGGAGAGGCTTCTTCCTAGTTGACTTCGTCAAGTAATGGTGGGGCACTAGCATAGCATTGTTCTTCCTATATCCTAGATTGAAGTCATTGTTCTTTAGTAGCAGGATATGTCCTAACTGACTCCCGACTACGTGTATTCCTTTCAGAATGTACGCGGTGAATACAGTATACTCAAAATCTCGTGGGATGCTGTCATAGTTAACTGCGCCAGCCAAAGGTGGGATATACTCTAGTAGGATGGACGGGATATGCTTCGCA
>JASDQU010437018.1:81070-99183 GCA_032191745.1 Picea mariana | reverse complement strand
GGACCACTTTGGAGTTCATCCATATTTACTTCTTATCAACCATGACAAAACAATAATGAGTCATATTTACATCAAACACTATTGGGTCCATTACCTAAACCTTTGTGCTATGGGGCTTTCTTCAAGGGTTGACATCAATGACAACCAACCTTAATCAACATCTTGTTATGAATCTCATCACCCAGTGGCCTTTTACATGGAATAGATGTTTCCATAGGTTCAAAATTTGGTAGATTTTGGCGTGATATTTTCTTGCAGTTGTAAGTTCAAGTTGCTCATCAATTTTCTGCTGCAAATATCATATTTTTTTTTTGTTCTCATTTGCATATCAAAAGATCATTTAGTTAGCAATATAATTCCATGGCTTCATTGGAAGTATGATTACACATGATCAGTTGTTTTTTGTTGATTATAAGTAGGAGTAGGAAGATGAATAAGCTCGTCCTTGAGCATTTATGTTCAGTTTGAAAAATACGCTTTGAAGTGTAAGGTTTGTTTTCAGCTGTGTGTGTTCAAAATTTGAATAAGTTGCAGAAGTTTAGAAGGAATTGATTGACTCCGTAATCCCAATGAGTAAGGAAAGGGTCTACAAAATTTCTTGGCAGCTCGCAGGGAGAAATCCATCCCCTTTGGAGCCCATGTTAGCTCTCTTTTTGTCTTGGGAAATTTCAAAAAAAAAAAAAATCGCTACGGGAAGTTTCGGTAGCGCCTTGATTAAAGTTAGGTAGGAGATGCTCAGGATTCACATTTTTGGTCAAATTTTACAAAAAAATTGGGTGCAATCTTTTTTTTTTCAGATCTGGGTTTCTTTTGGCCAAACATAAATGTTTTAATCTCGGGATTTTTGTTTTATAAAATTCAAAGGATGAGGTAGTGATTAGTTAATATGTGGCAATCAAAACCCAGATATTAAGGGTCCATCTCTCGATTTGAAAGCAATCAAATGCATAATTATGGACACACTTGGTAGATGGAAAACAAGTGGCAGATTTGAAGTCCTTTGCAACTATTTCTAGCCAACAAATCTTCCATAAATCTCAGTCATTCAAGATCTCATTGCAACCAATTCATTTTTAATTTATTTTTATGATATCATTTCCAGGTAGCAATTATGGATTAATATTTCCGAGAGTCATTCCAGATCCGAAAGAATTACCTCATAGGTGGCAGAGCATATATGTTTTCCAGGCAGAGGACCAGTAGTCAAATGGACTAATGGACATCCATTTTCTAATCCAAGGGAATTTGGCCATTAGTCTTCACAATTCGTGACACCATGCAACAGTTTCCAAATTTGTTTTATTTTGTAGATTTAATTCTTAGGAATTAGATATAGTTTGTTAACTTTATTTGTCTATAAATTCTATGATTTGTGAGGTAAAGAGGGGGATTCGGTCTGAGGGATTGAGAGAGAGAGAGACAGAGGGTGAACAACCTATGTAATATTTTGAAAACCTAATGCAAGACTTCTATGTAAAGATTTCAACTGATAACAAATTTTATGATCAGTTTGTTTTTTCCTTATCCTTGGTTCATCATTTCTTTATTTTTCATCTACTTAAATGTGTTTTTCTGCTATAGGATATATGTATGAATTTCGGTGCTGAAAAGACTGTAGTATAGGATATACTGTAGATTTCTCCACCGGCCACATTTGAAACTTATATTCACAGTTAGAAAGGGTTTGTAAATTTTGAGTATTCTTCCATGTAAGTGTATCAAGGATCAGGGTGGTTTTTTATTAACTTGCAGTTTTGTTTTCTTCATTTCCTCATTTCATTTCTCTATATCCTTGGAGTTGATCTAAGTTTTGTTATCTTGACATGTTTCCCATAGAATTTTAAGACAAGGTTATTTGTTTTTAATTGACTCCATCCCCAATGGCAAGTTGTTGATTTGCAATCATCTCGTTGTCTTCATGTTGATCCTACCACACTCTAAGTTTTCCTAAAGCCCATTAAATAAAGGTGTGTTAGGCTTAACTTTTTAGCAGTCAAGAGTAAACTTCTAGCGCTAACACTCATCATCAATAGAATCATCATTCACATCATGGAGCTAGAATAGAATCATCATCATCGTTCATGGCATGGAGCTAGAATCTGAAACATCAACATCAGTTAGTATAAAACTATAACAACAACATCAACAGCACTAGGCTGATACAACATCATCAACAACACGAGGTTGATACAACAACAATATCAGCAACAACACGAGGTTAGAGAAACAACATCATCAATAACATGAGGTTGGAGCAACAACATCATCAACATATAGAAACAGAATGAGGCAAGTGCAACAACAAAAAAATTTGGGTACTTTGGCAGACCCTAGGGATCTACCCACGAATCATAAGATTCCCTAGGATATAAAATCCTAACGGAGCTACCATCTGGTCTCTGACAGACCGTCCTTATCATACCTTTGGGATCTTCCCAGGAATCAAAAGATTCCCTAGGATATAAAATCCTAATAGAGCTACCACTATTGACCATAGTTGGCATACACCTGCACAGGTACTCTGACAGACAATCCTTACCAGACCTTCGGGATCTGTCCAGGGATGATCAGTCCCTTAGGATATAAAATCCTAACGGAGCTACATGTTGTTGGTCAGGATACCATAGTATCATCATCATCACTCCCCCCTTCAAGGGAGGTCCTTTCGGACTATACCAATCTTATCTCAAAATTATTCAAACTTTACATGAGACAGAGGCTTAGTCAATGCATATGCAACCTACTCATTTGTGCCAACATATTGGAGCTTTACAACTCCCCTCTGCACCATATCACGAATGTAGTGATACTAGATTTGTATGTGCTTCAACTTGTCATGGAACACAAGGTTCTCCATCATCTTTATGCAACTATGGTTATCACATAGAGTCACGATGGCTTCCATCTCCAGATAGAATAGAACTCTCAACAACTTCTGAATCCATATGGCTTAACAACTGGCGGAACATGTTGCAATGTATTTTTCTTATGTCATGTTGAGAGCAATATTGGATTGCTTCCTACTCTACCATGAAGTCATGGCTGACCCCAAACTAAAACAACATCTTGAAGTGCTCTTTCTATCAGAAACACTTCCAGCCCAATACGAATCAATATAGCCAACCAGCCTGAAGTCATGATATCCATTATAACAAAGACCAAAGTCCAACATACCCTTAAGGTATCTCATCACATGTTTTGCAGCAACAAGGTGAACACATATGGGCTCTACCAGGTACTGACTCAAGGTGTTCACAGCAAAACATATATCTGGATTAGTATTCATCAGATACATCAACGATCCAATGATCTGTCTGTACATCGTAGCATCAACCAATTCTGATGAAGTATCAACTAGGAGCTTCAACTTTGTTTCCATGGGTGTGTTCATGGCTTTGCATTCCAACATATCAAATCTCTTAAGTATTTCAACTGCATACTTCCCTTGGTTAAGGAATATTTTCTCTGGGCTCTGCCAAACTTCAATACCTAAGAAATAATGCATCAGGCCTAGGTCTTTCATCTCAAATTCTACAGAAAGCTTCTTCTTACAATCAGTGATGAGATTTTCTTCTCCAATTAATAATAAGTCATCCATATACGACAGCAATATAACTGGCTCACCATTCATAACCTTGAAGTAAAGGTTAGAATTATCTTTACTCTTGGTAAATCCCAAGCTCATAAGGAAACTGTCAATTCTGCCATACCAAGCTCTAGGATCTTGCTTCAACCCATACGGAGCCTTCTTCAACCTGCAGACATGAGTATTTTTATATTCAACTTCAAACCCTTGAGGTTGTTCTATATACACTTCTTCTTCAATAACACCATTTAAGAAGGTTGTTTTCACATCCATCTTGTGTAACTTCCACTTCATCTTGGCTGCAAGAGCTATGATGGTTCTAATAGAAGTGTATGTGGCTACAGGAGAAAACGTCTATTCATAATCAATGCCTTCCTTTTGAGAAAAGACACAAGCTACAAACATTTCTTTATGTTTTTGGATACTTTCGTTTGCAGCATGTTTTGTCTTATATAACCATTTGGAAGATACCATATCTTTGTTCTTCGGTCTGGGAACTATTTCCCATACATCATTCTTTATAATGGATTGGTATTCTTTTGTCATGGCATATGCCCATTCTTTCTTTTGAATGGATTCTTCAAAGCAAGTAGGGTCCTTTTTCTATGAGATCACACATCAAATCCATATAACTGGAGAATGGCTTAGGTTTATTGATTTGTCTCATGGTTCCTTCTGGGGAACCATACTTCTCTCCATATTGAATGAGTTCCCTTTCCCAAGATATCTTTCTCTTATGAGAGATCATCATTTGGGGAGGTTCTTGAGATTCTATCAAATCATGATATTCTTGAATCTCATCATCAGGGGTAATTGTAACTACCCTTACTGGTTCTGCAACTCTGGGAGCTACAAGTTCTTCTTCATATACTTCTTAAAGTTGGCATCTCCTTGATTTCTTGAGTGATGCATATTCAACAAAGGTTACATCTATGTTGATCTCAATTTGATGGTAACTCGGTATGTAAATTTTGAAGGCCTTAGAGAACTCACAGTATCCAACAAATATTCCCTTCTTTCTTGAAGGGTCCAGCTTGGTTCTCCTTTCTTTCAGAATGTGTACAAACACTGGACATCCAAATATCTTGAGATGGCTTACTTCTGGCTTCTTTCTGGAGAACATTTCTTCAGGGGTTTTGAATCCAAGTACACTATGGAATAATTTTTTTTGGACATAAATTGTTGTTCTTGCTACTTCATCCCATAAGTGCATTGGAAGATCTTGATCATGGATCATAGTCTTCATTGCTTCCATTATAGTTATGTTCTTTCTTTCTGCTACACCATTTTGTTGAGGATTATAGGGAGTGGTGAGATCCCTCTTAATCCCATCATCTTTGCAAAGTCTTACAAATTATTTTGAGGTGTATTCTCCTCCATTATCTAATCTGAGTATCTTGATTTTTCTTTCTGAGAGGTTTTCTATCAAGGCTTTGAATTCCTTGAATTTTCCAAACACTTCATCTTTTTATTTCAAGAAGTAAACCCAAGTCTTGCGATAATATTCATCAATAAATGACACATAGTATACATACCCACTAAGAGAGGTTTGTAAATTCTAACCTTGTACAATATCTACTGCAAACAGATATTCAAAAAAGAACAAAAAAGATACAATGGCAAATACAAACATTACACAGAGATTTTTCCCCTAGAAACCCAAACTGGGAAAACCAACATATTCTATATTCATTCATTATGTTACATTGTTTACAATACAAAATACATATGGGAGCCAGCGACATCCAAAACCCTAACCCAATGACCTGGATTAGTCCAAAAACCTAATTCCTTAACCGGAAATAGAAAAGCATCGGCAAAGAAACCATGTGTCGAAAAACCACCTAAATATAATGCGGTCCCGATGCGAAAAAAAAAATTGGGGGCGCTGCCGCTGAAACCCCGCGCTGGGGGCTCCACCCCCCTTTAACCCCCTGCGCGCCCGACGCAGACGCTTAGGAACTACTACTCATGCAAAGAATATAATACATACCCAACAAGGTTGATGGAATTGGGCCACATACATCTAAGTGGATGAGCTCTAAAATTCCTTATGCTTTATTGTTACTCTTCGAGAAAGGATTCTTTATGTTCTTTCCTTGTGCACACACCTTCATGACCAACCTTGAATTATGGTAGATCTATAACTACCTTGCTTACATATGGTAAGTCTTTGTAGTTGATGTGAGCTAGTATGATATGCCAAATTCACATGGACTCTTAGTGGAGTGATTCAAGACTGCATATGAGTGACCTTTTAACTTATACAGGCCACCTTCTTCTGTTCCAATGACAATTGCATATTCTATGGTTTTTCCTTTAGGCCACATAAGAACTTCACCATCTATGAATGCAACCCTAAAATCGTTCTTATCTAAAGCTGAGATAGAAAGAAAATTCTTTGTCAAACTGGGTACATATAGTACATCCTTCATTTTCATTGGAGTCCTTGAATCATGTTTGTAGGTGTATTCTCCCACTCCTTTGATAGGGTATTGGTAATCATCTACGAGTTTAACTTTTTGGAGAAATTTATTTTCTGTAAGACTAGAGAGAATGTCTCTCTGACCCGTCATGTGATTAGATGCACCATTTTCTATGAGCCAAGTATCCTCTCCAGGTGACACAGATTCTAAGAGGGAAGAAAATAAAACATAGTCTTCAATCTCTTCTTTTGTCAACTTCGTGGGTGGCTCATCATCTTCAATTGCATGGGAATGATGTCTTTTGTTATTTATCTTCTTGTATTCTTCTCTTCTGGATGGACAATTCTTAGCAATATGTCATGTTAGCACTAAGAGTCACACTTAGACTGTTGTAAGTGAAATCCTAGTACCCATTCGAATATAAATAGATTAAATTGGTTTGGGTAGGTGGATCAACAAGACTGAGAAATAAAGGGAGAGGGAAACAACTTTTCTACAGAGGCATTCCATTGGGTAAGGAGTCATAACATCCTACAGATCAAAGGAAATCAAACTATATATCAGACAAAGGGATATATAATGATGAGTAGAAGCATGGTGAATATGAAAAAATCAAGAACATCCATTGTATAGAAATCCTTTCTGCAAATAGATAAAGATTGCTTTGACAATAAACAATGATTTAATGGGCAAGCTACAACAGATCCTCTGTTGTTCATGACTCCATCCATCAACGGAAGCTATGATCTGGATTTAGGAGAGGAATGAACTCATTAACAGACTGAATAAAATAAACACAGAGATATGAAGAACAACAAATATATCTAGTGAAAAATATATTCTATTGAATAAATAAAATAGGTTGAAACTGTAAAACTACAAAACTGAAACAAGTGCTTGAATGGTGGTAGTTATCTCTAAGAAGAGATGTGACTTCTATGTGCATTCGTCTGAGCAGAATGATTACAATGAGGCTCCAGAGTCATTTTTGATATTACTCATGAATTCAAAAACCCTAGACATCCAAAAACCTAACCCTAGAAGGTGAAACGCTAAAATTTATGTGGGCCCCTATGGGTAATTGGGTACCTCAAATTCCCATGATCATAACTTTTGCATACGACCTTCGTTTTAGGCGTGTGATAGCTCGTTGGAAAGGTATTTTAGAGAACTACACATTACGTCATCAAAATTTGAATTCGTCTATAGTTTGATTATGGAAAGCCAAAAAAACATTGTTTAGGGCTCCAAAACGGCCCTGGAAGTACATCAAGATGTGTTGACATGAAAACATACAAAATAAACCAGTTGGATTAGGTGAGAGGCCACCAATATCTACCTAGAATATGTGTAGGGATTCAAACATCCCCAGAAGTGTATAACCCACAATTACAAAGAAGTACAGAAGAATGTGTTGAACTAAAACCAGGCAAGAGGAGCCAGTTGGAATAGGTGGGTGGCCACCAATAGCCATCTGGATCAATCCTCCCCCCTTAGGAAGAAATGGTCTCCAGTATGTTGGGTTCCCCCATCAGGTGAGGAAATTTCTACTAGATTTGGCCCCAGGTGAGCCACTTGCCTTGGTGTAGGAGTTGTCATGCCTTGACAACCCGATAAATATGGATCCTCTGTTGGTGAGTGCCCTTGACCTGTGTGTCCACTATCTGATCAGTGGATGCTTGTTCCATGCAGTCAAGGTTGATCTTTGTTGGTTTCAGTTGTTTTGCAATCTCTGAGGTGTCCAATAATGGTGGAAAATATGGTCGAAGGAGGTCCACATTGAACATTGGGTGTAGGCCAAGGAAGGGTGGAGTGTTGAGCTCAAAAGCATTGCTACCCACAGCCTTGGTGATAGTGTAAGGCCCATAGTGAAGTGGGTGGAGCTATCAATGAGGCCCTATGAGACGCTCCTTTTGCAAATGTAACCAGACTTTGTCTCCAACCTGAAACTAGTGCGGTACCCTGTGTTGATCATGGCACTACTTGTACTTAGCATTGGATTTTTTCAAAATCTCATGGACCTATTGGCAGATGTATTGAATCCGCTCAATGAATCTGGTGGCTTTGTCAATATCATATTGAATATGGGAAGAGTTTTTCTGTGTGGTGGAAAGAGGTATTGCAACATCAATGGGACCCAAGGATTGGAATCCCATCCCCACCTGAAATGGGCTATGGTCGGTGGAGCTATGGAGAGCCATGTTGTAACTGTGTTGAACATAGGGGAGAATCCCATCCCATGTACATGGATGCTTAGAGTTGTACATGCATAGGATGTGCACAATCATCTGATTAACGACCTATGTTTGGTCATCTGTTTGGGGGTGGAAAGCAGTGGATTTAGTGAGCTTGGTGTCCAACAGTGACTAGAGACTCGGCCAAAATGTGTTGAGAAACATGTTGTCCCAGTCGGAGATCATGGTCTGGGGTATCCAAAAATGGACCCACACTCATTCGAAGAAGAGCTTGGCAGTATCTTCCACTGTGATATTATTATTGCAGGATGTGAGGATGGACATCTTTGAAAACCGATCAACGACCCCAAATACGTAATCATTGCCTTGCTTGGTGGACGAAAGGCCAGACATATAATCCATTGAGATGTATTCCCAAGGCTTCTCAGGAGTAGGAAGAGGGGTTTTTTAGCCTTTCTTCTTGATGGTTGGCTTGGAAATGGAACAGGCAGTGAAATATATGATATACTTTTTGACGTCTTGTCGAAGTTTTGGCCAATAAAATTGTTTCTGAAGAACGACCATAGTTTTCGCCACGCCAAAATGTCTGGTCATCCGACTGTAGTGGGCTTCCCAAATAATCTTTTCACACTCACTTGTAGGAACACAAAGATGGCCCAGATGGCATAATAGTTCATCCTAAATGTGAAAATCGGTGACATTTGTGCCTGTACCCAAGAGTTGATAGGTGGCGGCGAAGTCCGGATCTTGCTGAAAAATTTGGGGCCACTCAAATGCCTCATGTCCATAGGAATGGAGCACACTGGTGAGTGCATCCATGGGAGGTCGACTGAGGCAGTCAGTGACACGAATTGAGATCCTTGTATTATACTTGGTGTTGAGATGGAACTTTTGCAGGTAGGTGGACCACTTATGATGGAGGTCATTTTGTAATTCCCCTTGTGTCTGTATGAACTGCAAAGGATTTTGATCAGTGTGGATGATCGTCTCCTTTCCCAGAATGTAATGTTTCCATCGATGACAGGCTTGTACAATGGAATTTAATTCCTTTTCATAGGTGGGGTATTTCTGGATGGTATCTGAGAGTGTCTCACTATGGTATTCCACTGGATGACTATGTTGAGTGAGAACCGTGCCTACAACATAGTCAGATGCATCAGTCTCAATATCGAACGGTTGTTGTAGATCAGGAAAGGAGAGTACTGGAGATGAGCACAAGTGATGATTTAGATCATTGAATGCTCATTGTTGTTCCTTCCCCCACACAAAATTTTCCCTACCACTGCCCTTGGTCACCTGGCTAAGAGCCCATGCAATATGGGAGAATCCCAACATGAACCATCAGTAGAAGTTGGCCAGTCCCAAGAAGCTCTGAAGCTTTGTTAGTGTGGTCAGGGATGGCCAGTCACAGATGACTTGGATCTTAGTTGGATCAACATGTACCCCATGCTCATCAACAATGTAGCCTAAGTATTGGACCTTGTTCATGCCAAAAGAGCATTTTTCCAAGTTGGCATATAGCTTGTGTTGTCGTAGAGTGCTCAAAACCTGTTGAATATGTCGCATGTTCTCCTCCAAAGTTATGTTGAATATGAGGATGTCATCCAAATATACCATCACGAAAGAGTTGGTGAAGGGTATCAATACATCATCCATCAACCTCATAAAAGTGGTTGGTGCATTTTTTAAGCCAAAGGGCATGACCATCCATTTGAAGAGACCTTCTTTAGATTTGAAGGTTGCCTTCCATACATCAGTTGGTTCGATGGGAACTTGGTGGTAGCCATACTTTAAGTCAATCTTACTGAAGAACTTTTCCCCCTTGAGTTGGTCAATAAGGTCATCAATCTTGGGAATTGGGTACCAGTTCATGACTGTGATTTTGTTTAAGGCTCTATAATCAATGCAGAGTTTCCAAGTCCCATCCTTCTTATGCACCAGTACAAACGGGCTTTCACAAGGGGAGGATTTGGGTCTGATGTTCCCCTTTTGAAGAAGCTCCTGGATCTGACACCTAATTTTTTCATTTTCCATCAATGAACAATGATAGACTGGTCCATTACATAGAGGTGCACCGAGGGTCAAATCAATTGGATGCTTGAATTGGCAGTGCGTCGATACTCCAATCGGTGAGGAGAAGATGTCTCGGTATTCTTCCACAATCCTGTCCACTTTATTTTGTTGCAAAGAGAGGCTCTATGTAGAGGCCATGGATGTGGTGACGACCTTCTGCTTACTATGAGCACGGATCACAAAGAAGACGAACTTCTCGGTTTGTGAAATGAACTTACTGCGTTACATAGCAGAGATTAAAGAAATAGTGGTAGGCGACACTACCTCTGGTATCCTATACAATTTTCTACCCAAAGTAATAATAAAACTACAGGATCTAGACTCATACACAACATGACGCTTCCACAAATATGGTTGTCCTAAAAGAACATCACAAACTTCAAGGGGAGCAATATCACACAATACCTCATCTTTGAAAGGATTGATGTCGTAGGGAAAATGATATTGTTGTCTGACACAGAGATCTCTTCCTTGGCGAGGTCAGCCGATGGTGTAGGGATGCAGGTGTGGTGTCACTGGCAGGTTCAGTCGCTTAACGACCTCTGTTAAAATCACGTACTTATGAATGCTGCTATCGACAATGAAATAAAGCAGATCCCCCTTTACCCACATCTGTGAGTGAAATAGGAGTTCCCCTTCCTATGGTTCTTCTGGTTCGCTTGGTCGTACTTTGGTGGTAACAACAGTGGCACTGGGTTCAACATTGATAATTCGCTTCCCTCCTTCAGGATTTGATTCATAATCAAAATCAGCCTCTAACACGAAATCCTTCAGCTCGGCCAAGAGTGACTTCTTGGAGTGGCATTCTTCAATGTTGTGCCAAGGGATTTTATGGTACTCACACCATTTTCTTGTGTCCTTCTTCATCTTCTCATTTCCCTTCTTGTGTTGCGGCTTGGAATAGTTTTCCTCATAGTGACCATATTTTCTCTATCCCTTGTTGTGTGGGTTGGGGCCACCTTTGCCCTGCTTTGGCTGTGAGAAGTTTGCAGATCCAAACTCTCACCTCTTCTCCTTAAATTTATGCTCGATTTTGACAGCATATCTATAAGTCATACCCAATGAGGTGATGTCCAGAAACTCCATTTATATTTGAATGTATCTATGCAAACAGTAGCGGTAGTTGAGCACCGAATGTCGCTCAGAGTCTTTGATACCCAATTTGGTGTACAGGGTATGGAAAATATTGGTGAAATATGGTACTGTTTGGTCCCTTTCTTGATGTAGGGTGGTCCATCTAGTGTACTGGTCCTCGTAGATTCCAACAAGGTAGTGTTGTTCTTTAATGGCATCCCAAAAGGAATCCCATGTAGGGGAAACCAAAAATATTTCAGATTCCTCTATGTCCCTTTTCTCAAAGTAAGTGTCCCACCAGTCCTTAACATGGGGGATGGCCTTGAGGAGTGAAAAAGTAATATTTTCCCTATCGAAAAAATTGTGGACCAAAAAATACCCTTCGAGCAAATTCAACCATTTATCTACAACATCCACATCTATCAGTCCTTCAAATAATGGAATATTAAAATTTATCTATACCTTGAAGGGGGCTTCATGGCCACTTGATGAAGATGCTTCTCTTGTGGGCAGTCGTCGAAGGATCTGCGCAAATTTATTTGTCATTTCGTTGCTTTGTCACGCACTGGCTTCCTCGAGAAACATTTTAAAAGGATATACTACTCCATCATATTTATTTTTGTCTCCCATGGGTTGTTTTTAGGCTCGGCATGACCGATCTTACAACATCTCGATTGGTTCGATTCCCAACTTCTTGTACCCAGATCTTGTCGGGGACATGCACGAAGAAAAATAAATGAAGAGCAGACCGCTCTGATACCATTGATCTAGATTTAGGAGCAGAACAAACTAATTAATATATTGAATACAATAAATAAAGAGATATGAAGAACAACACAGATATCCAATGAACAATATCTTCTATTGAATAAATGAAATAGGTTGAAACTGTAAAATTGCAGAACTGAAACACTTGCTCGAATGGTGGTAGCTATCTCTGAGAAGATATGTGGCTACTACGGGCATCCTTCTAAGAAGAATGATTACAATGAGGCTCCAGAGGCCTTTTTGATATTACTCATGAATGCCAAAACCCTAGACATCCAAAAACCTAACCCTAGAAGGTGAAATGCCAAAATTCATGTGGGCCCCCATGGGTAAGTTGGTACCTCAACTTCTCGGGGTCGTAAATTTTTCATATGACCTATGTTTTAGGTGCTTGATAGCCCATTGGAAAGGCCTTTCAGATAAATACACATTACGTTGTCAAAATCTGACTATGTCTACAGTTTGACTGTGGTGAGCCAAAAAACACTGTTTAGGCCTCCAAAACGGCCTTGGAAGTACAACAAGATGTGTTGACATGAAAACATACAAAATAAGCCAGTTGGATTAGGTGAGAGGCCACCATTATCCACATGGAATATGTTTAGGGATTCATACAACCCCAGAAGTGTAGAACCCACAATTACAAAGAAGTACAAAAGAATGTGTTGAAGTAAAAATGGACAAGAGGAACCAGTTGGAATAGGTGGGTGGCCACAAATATCCACCAGTATCAAGTTATGATCCTAAGAACATGAAATAAGTTCAATCAAGAAGATAAAAAATAAATGGAAAAACACAGAAGACAATCTGATAACATCTCTCGTGAATCTTTAATGGAAGAAAATGTCATTACAAACAGACCCTCTGGCTTACAAATGAGCAACTAAAACTACTCCTCCAACTCTCTCTTCTCTTGGCTCATGAATCCAACCACTTCCTTATCAAAATACACTTTCATATATAGTTAATTATCTCTATATACCCTAAGGAGATCGAAACCAAGGAGTTGCATAGGATCATTCTCCATTTAGGAGTCTTGTTACAAAAGATTCCAACAAAAACCTAACAAATCTTATTTTTAGGGATCTTGTCTAATGATATCAATTCCTTTTGAAACAGGTCATTCTTCTTGATATGGATATGGAACACATGTCCAACTAACTCCTGGTAGACCATTCGAACCTTACTTGACAGGTGGAAACCTCCAAACAAGGTGAATATCCAACAACTATGCAAAACAGAGAGTTTGCAGCACCAGTTTGTAGCGCACTGGTGTTTTAATTATATCTTTCAGGTTGAATTTTGGTCACCGAGTCAATTCCATTATCATGCTCCTCCACAAAAAATTTCAAAAAACCCCACATCATTGTTTTGGATTTATGATCAAATCTTTAGGAGAAACTGCTACATGAAATGAGTTTGCGGCGCCAGTCTGGCAATGCCAACTCAAACATAGCTTGCACACTCCGAGGAGGTTGTTAGTTGATGGTATGAAAAAATCCCTAGAGAAGTGATTAAATTGTAGGCTCTGGAAACCATAAATCCTCCTTGACATGATCTTATAAACCTTATGACTCGAAAAACAAAACCAAGGTGAATTTTTTGACCCATACAATCTTATGTGTTAACATGTCCCATATTATCACAATGATAAAATTGATAAGAGGAGAAATATTTTTCTCTTCTTTGACCTTTATGAAACTTCTGGAATCTCCTTGGAGGGTGAGATTCTTTCTAGAAATGGGTGAATCTATTTGGAGAGTGAGATTCCTTATGGTGGTGAGTCTCCTTTTGGAAATGAGACATTTTCCTTCCTCCTTTAGTATGAGCAGCTAGGGTTTGATCTTCATCCCTTAATAGTATTGCTTCTCGGTTAGATACTCTTGCTTATTCTTGAACACATTCTTCCCAAATACTGTCAAATTAGAGTTTCTCCTTTCTTGCACAGATAGTTTGAATGAAGGCATCCCAAGGTCTTGTGAGACCATTAAGAGTTGTCATTATGAGTTCATATTCATCTAGGTTGTCTCCAATTTCTTCTAATTGTTCCTTGAATTGAGAAAACCTATAGAAATAGTCCTGAACAGTTTCTCCTTTCTGCATCTTTGTATTCTTGAGTTGGGTTCTGAATTTCATCTTTCAGTTAATCTTATTTCATTCATACATTCTGGTTAGGGCATTAAACATCACTTTTGTAATGTTCTTAGAAGCCACTTGAGGGATCAAGTGATCTTTAATAGAGACTGCAATGATTCTTTTGGCCCTAACCATATCCTTCTTGTACTTTTCTTTAGCTGCATCTTTTGCGGGTTCTAGTACATTTTCCTTTATGAATTTTGCAAGGTCATTCTCTTCAAGAATGAATGAAATCCTATATTTCTAGGCACATAATTTTTCCACATCTTCTAACTTTTCAACAATCTTGGTTCTTGCAGACATCTTGACTTGGAGCTCAGAAAATGACCAAAAATTGAAAGTGCTCAGAAATTGAATCTGAACATACCAGGAGGTGCACTAGGCTGAGGCAAGTAGGTTGGTGCAGTCTGTTTTCATAAAATTCAAATTTTACCCCTTGAAAATGAGCCTGCGCAAATATGGATTGGTACTTCTGGTATTGGTTTTGGTTTCCTGGTTTTCTGGTACCATTGAAAACTAGGGTTTCACTTTCTCGAGGCTCTGGCCATTGAAAAGGTGTGCTCAAGCTTCCAATGAGTTCGCTAGGCTATGGCACACTTCCCTAGATCATTTTTAGGATGAGATTCCTTTCCAACAAAAATCCCTAATTTTCTTGCACGGCAACAGTGACATTTTTGGTTACCCAGTGAAAGGTTCTTTATTCATTCAAGCTCTGATTCCATGTTAAATTTAGAGCTTCTATTAGTTTCTTTTCAATTTACTAGACAATAATAGCATAAGCAGGATCACTGAGAGAAACACAATCACAAGGTACACAAAATTTTATCCTGGGAAACCCTCATGGGGGAGAAAACCCAACAAAAACTTCCTTAATATAGATTGCCAATACTATGCCAAGATAAAAGACCAAACACTAGAGAATATCTAAGACTGAGTAATGTGCCTCTGTCTCCTCCTTCTTCTAATTGCAACTTCCTCCAAACTTGCACACTAGATGAGTGACTTGAGTGAGTGAGCTAATGAGGCACCATCCTCTCTTATTTATACTAGTTGAGGAGCACTAGGGTTGTGTCTCTTCATTAGGCAGGGCCGACTTCTTCAACTTGTGGTTAAAACAACTTTAATTATCCCTAGGGGTTGACTTCTCAAATACCACCATTTAATTAGGGTTTGACCAATCCAAAAAAGGGGATTTGGTCATACATAAGTCCCGACATGATCAATCCACAAAAGGGGATTTGATCTACATGATAATAACTCAATAAATAGAATATTCTTCATAGTTACAATATTTCAATAATTTATTTCTTTATCTTTTTTCAGCTAGAATACCTCTGAGCCTTTAGCCCCTTCTTCTCATGAAATGAGGTACAGTCCCTTCTTGGGGTCAATAAGCTCGAAAAAACCAAAATATAAGGAAACGAAAGGGAAGAAGTGTGGAAAATGATAAGTATGTGCGAGAATGGTATGATGACCCTTCATGGGGACCCCCTAGTAGCAACCCTTTTCCCAAGGATAACCCACTTATTAGGAAAACATGTCAACCACTAAGGTGAAATGAGGGAAAAGGCATAATTTCCAAGAAAACATTTTCATAATCAAGAAAGAACTCTTTGCAACACATCCAGATGATTCAATTATTAAAATGACACTTACCATGAGAACAAACTTGTTACCTCGTGAAGTAAGACTTGTTGTCCTCTGTGGGCCAAGATGGTGGAGTGGATCTTGTTGTTGTTTATCATATGGTGATGTGTGGTGAGAGGAGGGGCTCGACCTACTCATCTAGTTCTCGGCACTCCATGTCTTCAACCTGTGGGCCTCGACACATCATCTCCTTAGCTATCCCTAGCCTGGGGGGGTAACATCTAGCTCCTACATGGGGACATATGTTCGTCTTAGAGTACATGAGAACCTCAACATCTCTTGGTAAGACTTGTGCCTACACATACTCAAAAAAATATATTAAAGCATTAAGGGGTTTCTTGCTCACCCTTTATTGATATAATCAAAAGTTAAAAAAATCAACTATTGTTTAAAAAGAAAATTTTGAATTTTTCAAAAAAATCTAACTAACATACAATATAATTCAAGCAAGTCATAACAACTATGCATAAATGAAACAAAACAATATGTGAAACACGAAAGCAAATTCCACTACACTAGATGAACACACAAATGCAAAAGAAAGAAATAAAATGACCTACCTACTTACCTAGGGCCTGAGGCCCATAGAAATCAGGTGTCAGGTAATCTTAGGTGAAATCGTACAACCAGTGCAACCACCCGCTTATCATCTCACCCAAGTGCTTCCCCTTGTGCTTAATTATAAAAAATATCAAGAATAATTTAAGCATGTAATAATCATGAATATAAATAAGAATATAATAAATCATAGGAAACAACTCATGGAGGAGGGTGGGAGGAAGACAATCTTGTTGGAAAGAACGGCCACAAGCTTGATCCACCCATCTCTGATTAGGGATACCATATATAGATGATGGGTCATATTTATCCTCATTAACATGACCAATGATTCCTAAATATTGAGAGGATATGAGAGATCCCAAGAAAACCCTATGATCTCCTAGATAAGGAGAGATGATATAAGGGACAATCTCAAGTCTAAAGGAAGAATATTTTCCCACACTCAGAATATGTTGCTTCTTCATCTCCAAATCCTTGTTGAAATATATAAGATGAAAATTTTGTTGTTCTGTAGTGTGGATCTCTAACTATTCTGGGTTGGCCACGTCCTCATGCCCATCAAAATTCGAGTACAAAGATGGTTGAAAATATTCATCAAATAATAGTTATAAGTCCTCAAAAGGATAATCCCCAAGGTAGGGCTAGGATTCAACATAAGTGAACTGCAACAAGACATCCCCTAGTGGATGAGAAAGGTCTATGATTATATTATCACTAGGCTACCAATTATCTTGATTGTCTACATATGAAAAGAAACCTTCCAAAGGAAATACTTATGCATTCCTTATCTGGAAGTTTCCCTCGATGTCGTAAATGGAATCTCCATAAAAACCAAAAAAACCAACATCCCATCCATGTCTCCCAACATGTATGAAATCATCAATCTTCTCAATCACATTATTACACAAAGGTTCTATTTCGTCCAAGGGTTCCTCTAGCACTTCTTCACTTTTGAAATCATAGAACAAAGTACCATCGAATTTTTTGAAAGGATTATAACTTACATTTTTCTCTTCTTGATGTGTAGGAGGAATGGAGGCCTCGATGTCTTCATAAATGGAAGAGAAGACATCGACACTTCATCTTCATAAGGAGCCTATTTGTGGATTAAGTCTTGAACAAGATGTGTTTCATCAAACCATTTGGTATATTCACGAGGTTTCTTATTGTTTCCCCATTGGTATTGAGGTGGGGCACATATTTTGAGGAGAGCTTGAGTTGAAGTTGAAGAGACATAATTTTCAAGAGAGAAAGTTTGAGCTAAGAGAAAAAGAGTAACAACAAGGAGGATGTTGGAGATATGGCTATAGGAGAGATGACGCAGATGGTCAAGGTTGTCATTGAGGGGGATATTGTTGGAGATATGGCTATAGCAGAGATGACGCAGATGGTCAAGGTTGTCATTGATGGAAATCGATTGTTTATGGAGCACGCACAAGTGATGGAACACAAGAAGACTAACACGCACAAGGAATGCTGGAACACGAATGCTGGAACACAACTGCTGGAACACGAATGCTGGAACACGAATNTGGAACACGACTGCTGGAACATGAATGTTGGAATACGACTATTGGAACACGACTGCTGGAACACGAATGCTGGAACACGACTGCTGGAACACGAATGCTGGAACACAGCGTTGCA